>QHHH01000163.1:0-139254 GCA_004367485.1 Fusarium citri
GGGGGAGGGTGAAGGGGAAGGGGCAGGGGAAGGGGAAGGGGCAGATCGGGGAGGTACTTGAGCGAACGGGTTGTCGTTCGCCCAGTCGAAATTGCCTCCGCTCTCTTGCAAGGCACCATAACCCTCCTCAAAGGAGGACAGATTGTCGTGGTAGAAGGACATATCTGCGAAGAAGAAGCGAGGGCTTGTAGAAAGGGGACGGGGAAGAAGGGGAGATGAATATGTGAAGACTTTAGACAAATGTCTAAAGTGTATAGGGGAATGTGTAAGTGTTACCGATAAATCGGAACAAGGATTTCTTTCTTAAGAAAGAAAGAAGAGAAAAGAAGAGAAGAGGAAGAAGAAGAGTAAAGACAAGTGTCTGGTAGTATAGACAAATGTTTGATGGATCTAGACAGATATCCGATGGGTTTGGATAAATGTCTGATGAATCGTTTGCTGGGAGCAGGCTTGCTAGCGAAGAAGAATAAGAACTTGCGTTGCGAAGACTGATGGATGAATGATGGAGAGAATCCATAGTCAGGGGAGGAGGGACTGCTTTATATATAAGAATATCAAAGTTAATCTGTAGATGTCCCCAATCCTATTCTTTCTTTTGTTTCAGTAGGTTTACAATATTTAGGAATTCCTCCGGTGCGATGGCGTAGTTGAGGCCATTGTTCAGACGTATAATACAAGTATTTTGTACCGATGACTTAAATCCAGAACACGGCATTGGTGCATTACTATCGGGGTGGGCTTTTGCTCCTTTAGAATTTTCCTCTTTTCCGAAATCATCCCCTTTTCTGCCCATTTAAGGGGATAGATACTATTCTTCGATCTTCTACTCAGCCTTAACTCAATAACACGCCATTGATATTTCACCGCGGAGCAGACCATTTTCTCCTCTAGAACCTTTATCTCTTTTTTCTTCTGTCCTTGTGATGAAGCAGAATTTTTCAAACTTCTACACCGTGTTCCCGTCCACCACGACATGCGCCTTCTTCTCCCCCTGCGAATAATACCGTACTGCGATACAAAGTGTCCTGACCAGCAACTGACAATTTTGCACGTATGGTCCCGTGAAGTAAATATCCGGATTCCCATGGATACGACTATGCAGCGTAGCAAGCTGTCCAATGTTATTGAACACGGCGAATACGAGCGAGTGACAAATATCCGCATCAGAAAAGGTTTTCGAATCGGCACCATTCTCACCCTCCGTCGGCCGATGCTCCAGGCTGAAAGCTTTGCAAAAGGTTGATGCGACTGCGGTCATTTTCATTCCGATTCTATTGTAGTCCATGCCGTAAATGTCGCCGATGAGTTTATCCACATTTGCATTGTTTCCTTTTTCCGCCTGGCTGAGCATATCCTCGTAGGTTCGTGCTCTAGTGAGCAGAGTCAAAAGACCGCAGAGTGCTGAGCCGCCGAAGGAAGAGCCGGAGATGCGTTTTGTTTCGGTTTCTGAGACTTGGAAAAAGGATACGCCTGATCCAATGTTGACGAGGAGATAGGGGTGGGATTTTGGTGGTGTTGATGGAACGATTTCTTCGTCGATGAATGTGTATATCTCACTGCTGGTACCAGGAATTGGAGGACGATTGTCTATACCATGTGAGTGTTTATTACATGGTGGTGAATGTGAGATGCGTACCGTGGCTTGACCCATCTATTCCATCTGATATTTGCGCAGCATCCATGGGATTTATTAGATACTGCAGGGCATCCTGCATGCCATCCTGAGCCGAGTCCATACCTACTCTATCTATTGTTTGCCGGTATGTCGTTGAAGAAAGTTGAATGCGGTGACAAAAAGAGGTTAGTGCGGTTGTAAAGGGGGGAATGAAGATGCCAAATTTTCTGTGGGGTTCCGTCACGTTTTACGGGTACGGGGTACGTTTGCGGGCAGATCCGCACGTCCAATCATGAGATAAAGAGTCATCTACAATAACGTTCAGCCCTGTGAAGCAAAAGCCAGTTAGGAATTGGGTTTTTGAATTGACGCAGGGAAATATTTCATGTCAGACGATCTACAAAATTTCTTTGCCACTGAAACCTACTTTGCGACAGAAACTATGTTACAGGACACTTTGCAATGTTGGGGGTGCACTCCCATCTTCTTTCTGACCAGAAGCTTCTCGGCGGCTATGGCGTAATCGATGCCTAAGACTGATATTGAGACAAAAAGGACATTTTCACGGGCAAGATTTTGTGCACAGATATCACGTGTTAAGAGTATTAATGCCGCCTGTTACCGACAATCTATTAATCCATCGCAGGGTATCATCCATAGTACAAGAGACTGCCGACTATACACTTCTAAACTGCCTCTTTCATCCATTAGTACGAGAGGTTCAGGCAGGCACAGTCATTCCCTCATTAGCCTTATATCCCTCTGTAGAACCAGCGCCCTGAGCCTCCCGATACTCAGCCTCCTTGTCCTGCTGAATCAAATCACAGCATCCACAGCAACAAGCCGTAGCAAGATCGACAAGACAACTGCCCTGAAGACTATACTTCTCCCTCAGATCAGCACGCTGAAGAGCGATAGGGATCCAGTGAAGACCAAAGCAAGTTGAGCCGCAAAACATGAGGCACTGTGATATGTTAGCAACTAATATCTTTCCGCCATACCTTCCCAGATTTGGAAGTGGAGAGGGCATACAGAAGTATTAACAGGTTCATAACCCTCAAGGCTCCCACCCTTGCGCAACCGATGATGTGTCTTTCCAAAAGTCACGCAAGGAACACAACATGTTATAGCGCAGGTATCGATAGGGCTGAAACAGCTGAAGAGGCTGTTTTGCCAGGATTGAGATGTCGTGGGGGATTTGGAGTTGACGTGCTCTTTGGGGCGGGTGAGGACATCGTTGAAACGGTCTTTCCACTCGTTCAAGTCATTGTGGTCAATGGGACCGTTGTTTGGGGTCTGGGCGGCCATTGAGTCTGTGTTGTGTGGAGAGGATGATGGGATGGTGTGAGCTTGAGTGTGTGTATAAAGTTAATTTGGAAGGGTTGGTGTTTTGAGATGGGAAGTTGATCAAGACAAAACCGCGAGGACCGGAGTCTTTTATCTTCCCAGAACCAGCTATCAGCCCAAGGTCATCACATTCCGCATGTCCAGCTCTGTGTCTCTACCTAATACTAGCGTCTTGATCAACACGCCTTATCCCAAATGCATCCCAAGAAATTAAAGAGGCGCGGAACATCCTATCACACCCACATCATGCGGAACGGCTTTTCAGCCCTGCGGCAGGGGAAATGGCCTCTAATTCGGTACTTGAGCTCAGCTGTTTTGCCAAGGCAAACTGAAGCGCCACCAATTTGGGGTAGGGCGTCGGACTTGAAGATCGACGACCTTGACTGTTAAAGGTGGAGGGACTTCACACGATGAAATAAAGTTGACACAGTAGCATGACTTGTCATGATCTCCTTGGTCGAGACAAGATCTTCATCGAATATCACAACGGCTACGGTAATCATGGGACAGATGGTTGAAGTCGCCAAGATGATGGTTAAATTAAACGCTTCCTGAAACACGCTATTCTCGGCAGCTGTTTGTCGCGCTTCAATTCCGCTGCGGCTGAGACGGCAATTACCTCAAGCAGTTTAAACAATGGTCAATGTAATTAAAAGTGAGTCACAGCTATCAATTTCATCTTTCCGCGACTTTTTATTACATCGCGGAATCTTGTCGCAGGTAGGCGAATTGTTTCAAGCAGGAATTATCCCGTAAATTCTATCATTCGCTGTGTATCTTTATCTAATCTTGAATCGTAAGAGGCTACAGTCTCGCTCTGATCTTGCCAGCAAGTCTTTAAGCCCGTGTATGTGTGTTGCTTGTATGTATGTATGTGTTGTCGTGAAATATTAAGTATTGTTCGTGATGTCGCTGAAACGCCCGCGTTTCTTTTGGTGGTTCAATCTTCTAGCCAAGTGCTATAGATCATATTTGTCATAGTCTATCAATTCAAGTTAGAGTCCACGTCCTAGGAAAGGGTAATTGAAGTGTTGGTTGACGTACCTTTTCACTTTGTGGTGTGCTGTATGATGAAGTGAGTCTTCTATCAAAAGACCGTGTCTGTGGCTTGAGTGTCGTGCGAACACCGCCTACGACAACTGTGGCGCTACCGACTGTCAAGAGAAGAGGGACAATCCTGATTTGTTAGTATGAGTAGCAAAGATAAGATAAGAGAGTCTTACTTTTCGACGGGCATGGCTCTTAGGATGGGTTGCATATTGGATGATTTAACCAGTGATGAATGCTCAATTGATGTAGTGAATTACTGTAGAGATACCTTCCAAACAAAGAGACGTTCTCGAATATTATATATCATTGCTCTATCTCGCATTGTCAATCTCTGTTTCCATGGCGTGGTGGACGGCGTTTCGAGGCCGTTGGGTGGTGCCATGAGAGTGAAAATTGGCCGGAACCCCTGGTCGGGATCTTCCGGAGGCTGAGAATCGGCACATCGTCCACAAAAAACCACAAGATGTCCCCAATCCAGAATCTCATCATGGCCCGACAATTGAAACTTCTATTATTGAATATTGGTTATTTTTCTGGGTCCTTTCTCGATTGCCGATAAGAAGCCGTGTTACGCGCAATATTTATTTGAGATGTCAGGTCATTGCTACGGAGAGTTACTGTAGCGAACGCGTGTGCTGAGTTTCAGTGAGGTTATCCACTGAAGGCGTCCACTGGAGATGCGACGCGTAAAAAGCGACAACAAGACGAAACAGTGAGACGAAACAACGGCATTATTTCTCTCTTACATCTACACTGTTTCAATACTCAATTATCATCTAATTGACTATCTCTATTCAACGATGCTCTTGCTAAATGGCATGTATATCATTCCAACTCGTATCGCATAAGCCCTCGCCTGAATAGATTTTCAGGTACCAAAAAAACCATCTGATACTTCTTAGCGGCGTCTGCCGAAGCAAGGAAATTTAAATGGATCGTAATCCGATCTGATCGCACATCAGGCAATGTCTTGGCCTTTAGATTCACCGTTCTTTTTTGTCGCGATAGATAAGGCCCGAATGTTTCTTATCGCGTTCCAAGTTTTGTCATGATTCGATGATTACAGAATGTCATGCAACGCTGAGTATGTTGCCACAACATCATACTGTCAATCATTTATTCCCTTTTGTTATGTTTGTATAGCTTCATTTGTGATAATTAATTGTTGGTGATGCTGTTGAGACTTGGCAACACAAAGCCACTAATCCGCGCAAGCTCGTGACGTCATGCCAAGTAATAGACTCAGGAATATTCTCCCTCGAAGAATATATAGACTCGTACAAAACACATCCCCTCAATCTCCAACCAGTATTTATCACAAATATCTTCATCATGCCGTGGAAAGACCATCTTAAACGTCTCAAGAATGAATTCGAAAACCTAGTCGGTGAGCCAAAAGCTCAAGACCAGCAGCAGCAGGATCCTCACCAATATCCTCCACCGCCTCCTGTACCTCCCCATCCACTTCAACCTCAGGGACAAGGCCACGTCTACTGGCAGCCCCAATTCCGCCCCGATGCTCCCGTTTCCGCTGAGTGGGACGCAAAGATCGGTAACGGCCCGGATGGCTGGGGTAATCAGGAGCTACAGTACTACACCGCCGATCAACAAAACGCTTTTCAGTAAGTCACCCTACCTCCCACTCACTTCAAATTTACTGATAGTGGGTGCGTAGCACTCCTGATGGAAAGCTTGTCTTGAGAGCCATCGCAAATAATAGCGAGTCTGACAATGAGAAGCGGTATACCTCTGCTCGACTCGTAAGTCGCCAGACGCTATCTAGGGATCAAGGCGTGCTCACCGCCTACCTCACCTCACCCTGCGCAAGCGGCATCTGGCCTGCATTCTGGCTTCTCCCGCAGGAGCCCTTTTCCTGGCCCACAGACGGCGAAGTCGACATAGCGGAGACGTGGAACGGTGATATGGAGAATCACTCCTGTCTCCACTGGGGACAGCACCATGAGCCGGACAAGCATCGCGTGCTTGGCACCAAGATTCCCGACATGCAGCATCGGCCTGTGCGGTACGACCTTGCGTGGCTTCAGCAGGGTAACCAGGGCAGAATGATTTGGTATATTGATGGAAGACCGGTTATGAAGGGGGATATACCGGAAGGTACTAGACCGATGAGGGATATGAATATTCTTTTGAATGTGGCTATGGGGGGAAATGTTTGTGGAGGGCAGACACCTGGGGATGGGCACTATGATTTTGTTGTGCATAGTTTGTATATGGGGAGTGAGCCAGAGTATGGTGGTTGGCATCGATTTGAAAATGATTGGAATGCTGCTCCGATGGGCAATACTTACTAGGTAGGTTGGATAGGCGACAATGCGACATAGTATGTATTGTTTTGTCTAGTTTCACATTTTTTGTTGTTGTTGATGAACTGAGAAGTTATGGGATCAGCTCATCCCGTAGACAAATCAGCAGATGCACAACACATGCATGACATACTGTGATATAGATTGAGATCTATATCGACTGATGCTTTGTTGTACAAGATTTCCAATCGATAGCGATTGTTATGTTGATAAGATAAGTCTAAGATAAGAGTTATGATAAGATATGATAAGATATGATAAGATACGATAAGGGTCATCCGTCAGCTTGAGAGTACAACAAGGAATAATATTTGCCCAGTAAATGAGAAAGGCATGTCATCAGATTGGCATATTTGTAGAGCTATGTATTTGACTCAGAATTGGTCTATTTATTATTTTCTGTTGTGATACTAGAACTCACTTTTGCCGGTTTTGACGTTTTACACTAAATTTCAGATCCAAAATCATCGTTTGGAGAATAGTAATTTGAAAGTAAAGCACACACACAACGAACAGCCATAACCCACGCGACTACTGCCGTCCTATCTCAATAATGACGATTGGAACAGTAATTCAAGCTCAGAACGAAGTTCAAGATAGGAACGACCCCATTTGGATGCGTTCCTTGACAAATTCTTGAGTTCATTGTCGCGTCACTTACCCTGTAACTCAGAATGCTTCGAACAGCGATGACTAACAGAAATTACCCCGCACGATTGGCCCCAGATCCAGAATCTCCGAATTCGGCTCCACTCCCGATATCCTTATCACACTCGTTATCATCAGACGCGTTCACTACCGGAGACTCGGCATCAATTGACTGATTGGCATACTCGTGTACCCTTCTAGACCAGCCGCAAATAACCTCATCATGATCACGTCTCTTATCAAACAACAAGATATAAAGGACTATAGACTCATTAGGATAGTTCAGCCGACACCTCGCCACCCCTTCTAGATAACATCCTGGGGAAATCCGACGCTTAGGTTAGTTTTCTATTTCTCCGCAGATTAGAGATGAGATCCAAACCGCTTTTGGAAGGAACATGCGACAATGTCCGGGGGCGAGAACGTCAGGCCCAGGTCTTTGGGACGTTTAAGAATGTCTGAACCGCCCTCAATTGGCACCTCAACTGTTCTTATTCTCTTTGAATGGCAAGCATCATGGACGACACTCGAAAGATAAACATGGACACGTCCAAAAGTGACGATCACGATGCCATCATCAAAACTCCCTCCCGAGATCTCGATCTCAACCACGTCGAAGCACCACCCCAAAACTTCACACTCCTCTCCCTAGCAGGCGTAGGTCTTGTCGTAGGCAACGTCTGGCCCGCAATCGGCGGCTCCATCCTCGTCGCCATCTTCAACGGCGGACCACCCGGCGTCCTCTACGAATTCATCGTGGTTTCAATCTTCTACTGGACCGTCGCCGCGTCCGTCGCAGAACTCGCTAGCGCGATTCCATCTTCTGCTGGTGTTTACCATTGGGCTTCTGTCACGCCTGGCAAGAAATGGGGACGTGTATTGGGCTTCTTTGCGGGGTGGTGGAATTATCTTGCGTGGTGTCTTGGATGTGCTAGTATGTCTAGTATTCTCGCCAACACGCTTGTTCAAATGTATGCTTTGAACCATGATGGTTTTGTTGCGGAGAGTTGGCATGTTTTTGTCACGTATATCATCACGACGTGGTTATCCTGCGCGGCTGTTTGTCTTTGGAACAGCGCTATGCCAGCCCTCAACAAATTCGGCGTGTTTATCATCCTTGCAGGTTTTGTTATCACGGTTGTTACAGTTACTGCCATGCCTGGCCACGGAGGCCGGCCGCCGCATGCGAGTTCTGCATTTGTGTGGAAGGATTGGACGGCTGATATGGGATATCCTGATGGTTTTGTTTTTGTCATGGGGATGTTGAATGGAGCTTATTCTGTTGGGTCGGTGCATGCTACGACGCAGTTGGCGGAGGAGATTCCGAACCCTAGTCGGAATGTACCTATTGCTATTCTGTTCCAGGTAGCGACTGGTTTCGTTACGGGGTTGTGTTATCTCATTGCTATCATGTACGCCATCAACGACTTTGATGCTCTGGTAGAGTCTGCGTATCCTATTGCGGAGATCTATCGTCAGGCAACTGGTTCGGCGGCTGGTGCTACGGGGTTGTTGTCGTTGGTTATGATCTGTATTGCTTTGACGGTTGTTGGACTTTACATCACCTGCGGACGAACACTTTGGGCTCTTGCTCGTGATGGTGCTACACCTTTCCCATCTGTCTTTGGTCATCTTAAGGAATCTCTCGACATGCCACTCTGGTCTACGCTAGCAACAGCAGTCCTCGTCACTATCTTGGGCGCCATCCAAGTCGGCAGCACCACCGCCTTCAATGCGCTAGTCGGAACATTCATTTTACTCTGCAGCTGCTCATTCCTATGCTGTATTCTTCCCAATCTCCTCAGCGGAAGGAAGAACATCACCTACGGGCCTTTCAAGATGCATGGAATCACGGGCTTTATCATCAACGGCATCGCATGTGCTTATCTGATTATTTGGAGTGTTATCTATTGCTTTCCTTATAGTTTACCCGCTACACCGGAGGGTATGAACTATACTTGTGTTATCTGGGGTGGACTGACATTCTTGGTCAGTCTTTGGTGGTTTGTTAGTGCTAGGAAGGGATATAGGGGACCGACGAGTACGGGAATGGTTGTTCCTGGGGTAGCTGTCGATGTGGCTTGATTTATCTGTGGCTATGAATCTCTATCGTCCTGCATAATCTTGCATTCTTTTTAGTCCAATGAACAACCTTTACGTTCTCCATTTTCTCCATAACAGTTTCTTCCGCCACCTGATTTTACAGTTGTCTAGGCAGTATAGTGGATTCCAGTTGTCCATCCTGCGTGGCATATTCACAGCCGCCAACAACATCAAGGCGAATCCCGATATCTACTGATCATATATCAATTGTGCATGTCTCCTCGTCCTTAGTCATCACTCCCCATATAATAGGGCGAGACAAGACCAGGTCCAGGACTGGATGGCCTCAAAAACAGGCGAGTAAATCCGGAGCTCTTTTTTTAATTTTCTGTGCGTGTGATACGATCCTACTGGACATACATGCTCCGTACATTCACGATCCCACTGTACATACGTTAATCACCTTGCCTACGGATACAGTGCATTGCCTAGGCAACAAAATGCTTCATGCACACGCGTAACATAGCAAAACTCTCCTGATGAGATCGAGGCCATTTGCAGCGCTTATCGTGGAGATGAAGGGGGCAGCTCAGCTTTGACCATGGGAATGAATTGTTCAACCGTTCTCGATTGATCTAGCTTTTTCGGTATTGTCCGGTCTGGATTTTGATCCACATGACCAAGACAAGGAATAAGCTTGATTGACATTGCCGCGATTATCTTTTCGGCAATGCCCTTGTGGCGAGGTTGATTGTCACTGGGAATCACCTTGTTGTCTCATGGTACAGCGCGTTTATGACTGTTAATTGTGGCTCTGGGATGACTACGATTGCCAGCTAACAGACGATGACTAGACGCCTGAGCCTCAGCTTACTACCGGCCTCCTAGACATTCGAGGCCACAATGGACATCATCTGGGGCCATATTCGTTTCGAATTTACAATGCAAAATCACCGAGGCCTTGGTTAAGGGTTTAGAAAGAGGTTGGGCAAGGTCGATCTGAAACTGGAACCCCCGTTTGCGGGGTTTTGAAGCCGCCGAGATTGATAGCGATACGGTAGTTGGAAGTGATCAGCGTCTGGACGTGAATAGCCTCAAATTTATTAAGCGAGAGCCTGTTTTTTCCTGACCTGACCTGCGGCTTTTTACGCGCCTAACCAACTCAGTCAGCCACTTTATTCTAGCTGAACTGTCAGTGAGTCACAAAAGAATTCGTGTATATCTATTACTCACATTCCTCTTCAACGCTGTCCAAAGAATTCTCTGCCTCACTCAACATTTGTCGTGCTCTATTCTGGTGCTGTGCAGAGGACTCCATTTTTACGACCCTTCTCGAACGAATCGGAAACCCCCACATAAACGTTGCAGCCCGACGGACCTAAGGTGGAATGGGGCCTCAAAAACTACAGGGACTCCCCCCTGTAGTTTTAGAGGCCCAAGCCGCTGATCAGTAGAGACGGAAGCTATTGGATGCCCTGATTTTGATGATTGGGCATGCTGAGTTGTGGGGGAGGAGAATCACGCAGAACAATCACGTCTAGAGACACACAACATATGGAGACAGACATGGACACAATATGCATAGATCCAGTGCATTTCCTGTGGACAATAAATAGGGCAAAAATAAGCGAAAAGTCTTTTGTGCACAAAATGGAGATTGTCATGTACATGTAAATGTAATGTATGTATTTCTGGTATTGTACACGTAAGACACACAGCGGTATGGAGTCTTGCATTTCAATTCTCCTCTTCCTTGCAGAAGAGAGGTTATCGCTTAGTTCTCCGGTGACTAGCTAGTCACTGCACAGACATCTTTCGTTCGGCCTTGTTTCGACAGCGGAGGGGCCGGGGAGCCTGGGAGGGACCGCTCTACCCCTGCCGCTTGTCTACTCTACACTTACCGGGGATAATTCCCTTCAAACCACGCCTGTCCACATGGCCAGTTGCCACTTGAGACTACTGTAGAAGCAACTGTCAGAGCTTAGCCTCACCCCGCGTCAAGTCCAATCGAGACCTTGTCCAACTAAACTAGGGGCCTCTTTTCCTCTGTTTTTTTTTTTACTGTTCCCGCTCTGCCGTT
This sequence comes from Fusarium citri, assembly GCA_004367485.1. Classification (NCBI taxonomy): domain Eukaryota; kingdom Fungi; phylum Ascomycota; class Sordariomycetes; order Hypocreales; family Nectriaceae; genus Fusarium; species Fusarium citri. The sequence goes on from QHHH01000163.1 coordinate 11,108, forward strand.
CAGGGATCATGCCTTCACGCGTCATGGTCACAGCCGATTCGGTAGACATTGGTCCAGCTGTCCTGCGCCTGGCCGTGCCCAATGTAATGTGCAATTGTGGTTGGTAGTGGATCAACCAACTGATTTCTAGACAAAGACTTCTCAGAATGGGTTGGGCTTGGCTCGGGCTCTGGTGTACCCCGGTCTGTCTTGTCTTCCTCTGTAGATCAAGGCAAAAAAGAGGTTGAACAAAACTGGCGGCTGCACACCTTATTTCCAGTCCGAGCTGATTCCTTTTTTTCCCTCTTCTTCTTCTTTCTCTTTTTTTCTCCCTCTGAGAATAGCTCTGCACAGCAAAACAACATTAATCACAGCGAGTGCCCTTTTATTGTGACCTCTTCATCCATTTATGTAGTGCACCACCACCCATCCCATCCTCACCGCCGACTGCCGATCACATCACACCCACGGACCCTTGTTACCCACGAGCGAGAAAGAAAATAAACTCGTCTTTTCTTTAATATTATCACCCACGACACAGACATACACAAACAGTCTCATTCAATATGAGGAAATCATCACAGAAGACGGCGACAAAGCCGGCGCCTGCCCGTCGGCCTTTTGATCCGCTGTCACAATTTGAACAGCAACGACAGCAGGAGACTGCCATGGCCCTCACAATCCGGGGTAACCCTCCCAGGAACAACTCGGACGACAGTTCAAGGAACTCAAGGAACAACGTCAACACTTCGACTGCCCTCACAAGAAACCGATCAGTCTCTCGTCCACCACCATCTCGTCGACCAGATGATGATGGTCTGTCTACCGTCTCCGAAGCCACCACTGCCCCATCCGAGGTCTCCACCGTCTCTTCAGCCAGTGACGTCTCGTCCATATCACCACCACCTCAGTACAGACGACCGGAGTCTGGTCGCTTCGGGTTCCAACCTCAACAGCCCTTCCAACCTCGGCCTCCCCAGCTGCGCTTCCGATCTACACAGGACGCTGGATCACCGGAGCCTTCACCCAGAGCTCAGTACATGTCTGATGACAACTGGGACTCTGCATCTGAACTAGGGTGGGGCAGTTCATCCAATGTCTCCGTCTCCACACGGGCTACTACTGTTGTGAGTGAGAGTGAGGATGACTACTCCAAGACACCTACACGATCACGATCTATTGTTCGTCAGACTGGTGCCCTCTCTAGACAACAGTCTCGTCCTGGTGAGAAGAGAGTTGAGTTTGAGGAAGATCGTCAATTGGAGAGATCTTCTGGACGTCAGACCGAGCGTCAGCAGGAGAGGACAAAGGAGAGATCACGAAGTCGTGGTCGCACCTATCACATTCACATTGAGCCTACTGCTCAACAGGCCCTCGTCAATGCTCAACCACAGCAACAACAACAACAGCAGCAGCAGACCATCACACAACAGCCTCAGCAGATCACTCAGCAAGCCACCATCCAGCAACCTGCTACCAACCAGGCTAATGGCACCCTCGTCCACTCCAATACCACGACGACCACCACATCGTCGTCGTCCACCTACACCCAGCACCCAGCTGGTCAACCAATGATGGCTCAAGCACCTGCTGTCGCTCCTCAACCAATGATGACCCAGCCCATCATGCCCGCCCAACCAGTCATGTACACTGCTCCCATCAGCCCTCCCATCACCCAGCCCATCCAGCAACCCTTCGTCCAGCCTGTGATCCAGCAACAACCACAGACTGCACCTCCACCTCAACGCATCCCCGAGGAACGTCAGCTTCCTCAGCCTGAGCGTCCTCCTTCTCGACCTCGAGCTCGCTCACGCCATGATGTGGAAGAGACCATGCAGGCTGAGCTTGAGAACCTCCGCAAGGAACTCAAGACCCTCAAGGAGAAGCAGAAGGAGACGCACAAGGATCTTAGCGATGCTCGGTACAGACTGTCCAACATGCAGACTGACAAGGATGAGCTCCGCGAGGAGAGGAACAAGGCTCAGGCTACTCGTGACAGACTTGTCACAGACTTCGAAGAGCAGACTCGTCTCCTTGAACGAACAAGGACAAGACTGGATGAGCAGCGTCGTACACTGGAGCGATTCGAGAAGGACCGTGACATGTCGATTGACAAGGTCAAGAAGGATCGCGAGCAGGTCCTCGACAGGTTCAAGTACGAGCGTGACCAAGCCATCAAGAACGTCGACAAGTTCAAGCGCGAACGCGACCACGCTGTCGAGCAAGCCCAGAAGGATTTGGATTCTACCATCTCCAAGTCCAAGAAGGAGCGCGACGCTGAGCTGCACCGTCTTCAGCGTGAGCGCGATGAGATGGTCAACCGCATCCAGCGCGAACGCGACTCTGTCGTCGACAAGCTTCAGCGTGAGCGTGACTCCACTGCTGAGAAGGCCAAGAAGGATCTTGACATGACCATCGCCAAGTCCAAGAAGGACCGCGACTCGGCTATCGCCAAGCTTCAGAAGGAACGTGACTACGCTATTGAGCAGGTCAAGAAGGAGAAGGATCAGATCATTCACCAGGCCAAGAAGGAGCGTGACATGATCGTCTCCAAGTTGACCCTCGAGCGCGACGAGCTCATCAAGACTGAGGCTGCTTTCAGCAACAGGGTCAAGGAGCTTGAGGATCATCTCACCAAGCACCGTGAACTCAAGGCTGCTCTTGAGAGGAACTACGAGGATCTCAAGAAGAACAGCATGGAAGCTACACAGAACAACAGCAAGTTCGAAGCCAAGGCTATCAACCTGGAGCGCGAGTTGGAGGACATCAAGGCTATTCGCAAGTCCCAGGCGACTGCCTACGAAGCTCGCATCGCCACCATGGAGATTTCTCAGGAGTCTATGCAGTTCCGCGTCAGCAACATGGAGACCGACCTCGTCGAGAAGTCCAAGGAGCTTGGTGAGATGTCCGTCGACCGCGACCGCTTCAAGACCGAGAGTGAGAACTCCAAGGGCCAAGTTGAGTCTCTCAGCAAGGACAAGCTCGGTCTTGAGGAGGACAAGAAGAACCTCCTCAACCAAATCAGTGATCTGACCACCGACAAGACGCGACTCCAGGAACAGCTCACCGGCCTTGAATCCGACAAGAAGGCTCTCGAGGTGCAAGTCACCACACTCCAAGCGACAATCGACGATCTGATGAAGGACAAGGAGACCTGGGCCAAGGACACCGAGGCCAAGGAAGCTCAAATCGCTGGCCTGGACTCGGAGAACGGAGCGCTCAAGTCGCAGATCGAGTCCATCAGCAAGGAGAAGGAGGGTGTTGCTAAGGAAATGGAGGAGATGGAGGCCAAGAGGAAGTTGCTCAAGAAGAAGTACGAGAAGTTGCATGGTGAGCGTGAGGGTTTGAGGGAGCAGGTGAAGGGTCTTTTGAGTCAGCAGGATGATCAGCAAGCTCAGGTCTTGAGATTGTCTGTTGAAGTCAGTGGCTTGAGGTCTGAGAACCTGAGTTTGAGGGACGATGCGGGTAGTGTTGTGTCAAGCTCTATCTCGACTATCTCTAGTGGCATCAGCACTATCAGTGATTCCACTACCGCGTCGGATGCTACTACCAAGACTGAGCAGACTCTTGAGACTGTCCAGGAGGAGCCTGCACCCGAGGAGGTGAAGGTCGAGACTGAGGTCGAGGCTGCACCTGCTGAGGCACCTGCCGAGCCCGCTGTCGAGCCTGAGGCTCCTGCTCCTGCTCCTGAAGAACCTGCCCCCGAAGCCGAACCTGCCCCTGCACCTGAGCCTGTGTCAGTCGAGACTGTACCCGAGGAAGCTCCTGCTGAGCCCGCTCCCGAGCCCGCAGCCCGTTCAGTCGAGCCCGAAGCCGAACCCGCACCCCCAGCACCTGAAGAACCTGCTCCCCCAGCCCCCGAAGAGCCCACTCTTGCAGCCGACTCAGCCGAGCACACCGAACTCAAGGAGAAGCACCACGACCTAACCATCAAACTCGAAGCCACCGCCGAAAATGCCGGCCGTCTGCAACTCAGCGTCGACACCCTAACCGCCGAGCGCGACGAGATCACCCAGAAGCTCACCACCCTGCAAGAAGAAGCCACCGCTCTCCAAGCCAAGGCTGACGAGGTTACTACCGACCGCGATGATCTCAAGGGGAAGCTCACCGCTGCCGAGGAGCAGATTGCTACTCTTGTCGCTGAGCGTGATGAGTTGAACAAGAAACTCGAGACCGCGGAGCGCGAAGCTGTTATTCTGAATGCCTTGAGGACTGAGAACAATAATCTCATGAAGAAACTCGATGAAGCCAAGAAGGCTCAGAAGCAAGCTACGTCCAAGGTGAACTCTCTCGAAACCCAAATCGCTGCCTTAGTGGCACAGATCCACAACGGCGGAGGTGTAGCGGCTGTAAGGTCTAGTTCCAAGGGACGAAAGGGACCCAAGGATCCCAAGCGTGCGCAGGAGCTTGTCATCGTTCGGGATCCTCGAGATGGAGGAAAGGGATTGTAAGTTTGTCCCCTCTACCCACAGATTTATGAGTATCATGCTAACGGGGTGTACAGGAGCTCTATTGTTAGAAGGAAGAACCTGAATTCTGCTGCTGCGAGGAGTAGTTCGCAGAGTGATGGATCTGCGGATTCGTGACTCCTTGAATGGTTGAAGGAAGTCTTGCACGTGTCATGAATATGATGCTTGACTTTACTTTTGATATACATGTACGGGCGTTTCTGATTTCAACCATGAGTTACAACGGGCGTTTTGCTTTTGATGCGAAACTTGTTCACTTTGGTGGACGATTATACAACATAACATACAAGACCACTAACACATCTCATAAGGAGATGGGTCAACAACACACCAAGACTATTACTATCTGTCTTGGCCAACACAAAACAACAACACGACATCGCCAACATACCTCAATATAGAGGAGCGTGATCGTCGGCACTCTTTTGAAACATTTTCCTTTGTCAATCTTCTCTTTTGTACTCTCGCTTTTGTCATTTTCTTTGCGTCTTGGGTTGGACTTTTTTGTTATACTGGGCAGCGGGCATAGCATGTAGAAAGGGAACGTTTTAAAACATCATAGCGATGGGATTGTATTAGCGTATGAGGTAGATGATGGATGATAATGGGTTTTACTAGCTGAATTGAGATAAATTGATGGATTGTTTATCTAGTCTTGATGTTTCCATGCCAATTGAGCGACTGTAACCTCGGCCTTGATCATGCTTGATGAGGTAAGTCTGAAGCTTGTGCGCGTTGAAAAGATGACTGAGCGTGTGGTGCTTGCTCACTGCGCTGTATACCCTCCGTCGACGGGCAGATTTACACCCGTGATCCATCTTGCTTCTGCACTTGCCAGGAATATTGCTGCGCCAACAATATCCTGGGGTTTACCTGTTCCATGGAGAGGATGTTTTGCGCGAATGTCTTCCTTGCTGTGCATTTTGATGGTGTCTGCGAAGATGGCTGTTTCTGTGTCTGTAGGATGTCGTGTTAGTCCATCTGATGTACCAGCTCTGGGTGTTGGTTTCAAGTTATGCGACTTACAGCCGGGACAAATCGCGTTGCAATGAATCCCATCCTTTGCATAATCCAACGCCACAGAACGGGTCAAATTCGTAACTGCGCCTTTGGAGGCAGCGTATGAAGCTATCCAGTCAGCACACGTCAACTTCGTTGGAAAGTAGACTCACGAACGGTGTAGCCACCGACGACACCAAGAATAGAAGAAATGTTAATGATCCATCCCCGATCTCCATCTTCATTCTTCTCTTGTTTCAGCATTTGGGCTATAGTGTATTTGGTCGTCAGGAAGATGGACTTGAGATTCACAGAAATGGTTGTGTCCCAGCGCTCTTCGGATGTTTCGTGGATTCGTACAGGAGGTTGGCCCGCTTCTAGGGAGATTCCTGCGTTGTTTACCAAGCTAACCCATCAGGTTTTGCATCATGTTTAAATGGAGGTACCTTACACGTCAATTCTGCCGAACTGGATGACGGCCCGAGTTACCAGCTCCTCCACATCCTTGACCTTGGTGACATCTGTCTTGACGAATATTGCCTTGCCACCGTTATTTCTAATGAGTTCATCGGTGGGAATGGCTTCTTCCGTTTGGATATTGGCGGGACGGGGATGTGGTTGGAGGTCTGCGCAGATGAGGTGCGCACCTTCAGAGCTGTACGACAGGGCAATGGAGCGGCCGAGACCGGAGGATGAGCCTGTTACTATGACCACTTTGCCTTTGAGACGGTTCATGATGAGATCAGTGGTTTTTGATTGGGATTGGGAAGAGAGGATTGGATTTGTCGATCTGGAGAATATGAGGTATTTTATATGTATTTCTCTGAGGAGGTCGACATCTTGCTGTCGTGAAATATCGGGTTCCTTGGTTTGAGGCCTGATACGTGACACTGCATGTGTGGAGGTCGATTTTGAGTTTGAGTTTTGTTGTTCCGTATATGGTTATCAAGGCGAGGCACGACTCTAAGCAGGCAGCAGGATTGCAGGTACATCGGTAACTGTCCCGAGCATGAACACACTGCAGCGCCAAAATTATTGCATGCTCCATGGCTACTTTCCTCTTTCCAGCTAGAATTTGGAAGGATATAGAATGCTCTAATATGCAGGTTGACTATCCTTCTGACCGTTGAAGTTGGTAAGACATTTCCAATTGCACCAGCCTTTTTTGCCGCCAATAAGAGCGCACGTTATGGCATGGGAGTGCCGAGCAGTCACCGCGAACGTTGCAATCCCAACTCTATTATCTCTGCCTCAATGAGGGACCCACTTCAAATGTTGATCCAGCTGAAATGAAACAGGTTCAGTAGAGGGCGATAGCGGACGTCATTTATTTACCTACTTGCTCGACCAACAAAAGAAACAAAAGAAGTCCACTAAAATTATGCTTACAGCTGTTAAGCCCCTGCGTAGACCGTTCTAGTCCGCTGTGGAAATAAGACGCAAACGACTTGGCATCAATAGCTTGGGTGACTATTGGCACTAGCCCGGCAATATCAGCCCAGACCCATTTCCAGTACTGAACCAACAACATATTCAGGTAAAATAAATAGGAGGCCGCACAGAAATCATTGTTTGTTCTGAGAAAGTTGTTCTCGAATCTTATGCTCTTTCAAACTCGCGCTGTTTCTAGTCGCTTTCATTCGTTATTCTTCAAGATGGGTTGCCGATCCATCATCGCCGTCGCCGTTGTCGCTGCTGGCTTGCTCGGAGCTGATGCTAGTCCCTGTAAGCCGGGGACATCTGCTTCTGTTTCTGTTATCGAGAGCGAGGTCTTGTCGACTGTCGCCTCAGAGACCACGTCTGCTGTCTTGGTTGAGACTTCTTTGACGCTCTCAACTGAAGCTACGTCCGATGCATTGACCGAGACCACGTCTACCGCTGAGGCTTTGTCTTCGTCGCTCCTCGAGACTACATTGACTACTCTGGTTGAAACCACGTCTACTACACTGGTTGAGTCTACCTCTACCGAGTTGGTTGAGACCACGCCTACTACAGACGCTGCTACTTTCACCACTCTTGCTGCAAGCACCACCACTACCGAAGCAGAAACCTGCATCGAGACCCAGGCCGTTATCAATCCAGGCTTCGATGATGACACAAGCGGGGACCCGTGGGTTTTTGACGGTAATATAGTTGGCTACAACGCCTATTCCACGCCTAACGCTATGTAAGGCCGCTTTACCAAAATAACACCATATACTAACAGCTCATAAAGGGAAATTACTGTTATTAATGGTATGAGCGATGTTACCATTTCACAGAATCTGTACAATCTCAATGGGAAATACCGACTGTCCTACCGCTTCAAGGTAGCCTCGATGTACCGAGGCACCGACTTTACATGCAGTTTCCGCCCCAAGATGGGAAGCAGCTTCATTTCCTCTGACTCTACGAGTGAATTGACTGATGTTTACCATGAGGGAACTGCGGAATGGTCGACGCCGGAGGGAGGTGTTGGCAATGTTGAGCTAAAGTTGGTGACTGGTTGTTATGGAAACTTTATGTTCGTTGACATCCAGTTCGATGACATTACATTAACAAAGGTTTGCGATGTCGATCTGAAACCTTCGATTGCATAATTGGGATCACTGAAGGTGGTGGAAACAGTATCTTCAAAGTAACACGTATTTTACTGTACATTTAACTTCTATTCTGCTCACTATAGCCAGCCGTAACGCTAGCTTGGTACATAATTTTCATTTGACATTAATAGTTTCATTCTTAATTATCGCCCGGCCACTCATCAACAAGCTTCGCCCTATGAAACCTCGTAGTCCACCCCAAATCCCTTTCCACATCCTCCAACAACTTCAAAACAGCCTCTCGCTCATCCTTTTCATAAAACACCTGGCCCGCCACAAACAATGCCTGCACAGAATTTGCTCTTACAGGATCACTAGGATCTGCTAAACTGATTCCACAGATCTCTTTAGCGTAGTGATGTACATCCTCTTGGATCTTGCGGTAGGAGCTTAACCGCGCTGAGACCGTAGAGCGGATAAAGGTCGATTCTTGGGGTTGATTGACGAGAAGGAGGATCATGGCCATGTAGTAGTTTTGCATTGTTGCGGCGCAGATGGGGAGTTCGTACCATATTTGCTCAAATGACTCAAAGTAGGGATCTGACGATGACGAAGTTGCAGGATATGGTGTTCTTGCGTGTGGTGCAAATGTCGGAGGAAGACTTTCGAACCATTTTTTGAATTCTGACACCAACATCTTCCAGCGCTCTAGCAGCCGCTCTTGAGTTACACCAACGGTCGGACGCTGACCATGAGGAAGTGCATAGTCGGTCGGATTGATCGCGTCACCGGATGTGAGATGATTCAAGAGTTTTCCAATCAGCCACGTCAACTCATTGCTTTTAGTATCTTCTTCTATATCGGCCGACGTTCGAATGTCCACTGGACTAAAGGGCATTAGACTCCCGTCTTCGGTGGTTGCCAGGCCGGCGTTTTGCCAGAGACGGACATCCTTCAGATCAAGACGTGTCTGTGTTTCGCTAATGACTACTACCTGTCAGACCATGAACTCATTGTCGGCTGAGAAACTTACAGGCACAAAGCAGATCCTGTCTCGCCAAACTCCAAAGGATAGGTCCCTGTATAGCCGTCCTGGGAATGACAACCGGCGAACCACCCGTATCTTGAAACAAAGGAAGTGCACTCAAATGCGCCCTCCAAGCTGTCCCAGGTGCATTCATAAGCTCATAGATGCAAAGGATGGCAACTGCAGCTAGCATATCCTCCTTCTCGCTTAGATCATTCTCGTAAGACTGCAGATCAATTGCAGTTTTCAAGTGGTGGATTGCTTCGTCGTAATGCTTTGCTGATTCGTAGCGCCAGTCGTATGAGAGCCAGCGGTCGGATGATGGATTAAGTCTGGTCTTGTTGAGACGGTATAAGTGCTTGGCGGATATGGCGCAGATAGATGATTTCAAGAGAGGGGATGTGGCTGCTTTGACTGGGACTTTGCCGGAGAAGTAACAGCCTGTGTCGAATATGTCGAACCTAGACTGTTAGACTTGATGTTGACAATGTGGGTGAGGGGACTAACCATGTTCCTGGACCCTCTTTGTAATGCTTTATTAGATGGAGTGTTGCTAGTCTTGAAGTGATACCGTAGTCGTCATGAGCAGGCGTTGCAGGTATGCTGGAGTCAAAGTGGAGTTCCTCATCCAGGGTGATAGAATCCTGCTCTTCCCAGAACTCAGCTGGTAAACATGGTGACTCAGATGTTTGTGCTGTTTTGATAGTGGTATCGACTATCGTGTCGTCCTGTTCAGCATATGGGTCTTCTATATGAACGAAGTGAACTAGAACATCTCATTAGCCACGAACTACCTCTTGCAATAAGTGTACTTACGCTCATTTGGGACTTCAACCCAAACATGGCCCTCATCAAACACATCCTGACTATTACTCCCCGATGGTCCAGTATAGCTCTGGAACGGTCGGAAAATAGATCTTTTCGAATAACTGCACTCCCTTGAACTCTTCGCACAGGCTCCACAAATCGGCTTGACTTCATCACACTTCAATTTTCTGCTTCTGCAAGTCTCGCTACCATATCAATTAGCTACCATTCAATCCCGGTGAGGCAATTCTTACCATCCAGAAAACGAGCGCATCGTTTCCCGTCTTGAGAGATAAATGAGGAGGAAATTGAAGCGAAAGGCTATTGAGCCGAGCGATATGTATATCAAGTTTGCGTTGTGGAGGCTTTCGTCAACTGTGGATTACAAAATCTGAAGTCGGAAGCCAAGCCGAGAGTGCTGACGGAAGAGGTCATCAAGGCGAGAGAGAAAAGTGGGGGTGTCTCGGTACTACCAAGACCGATGGCGGGGCTTGTAGATCAGTTGGATATATATTAACTTGATGTACTTCACTGTCAAGACATAGAATACAGACAATTTCAGTTTACAATAGTTCTTGTTCACAAACATGTCTTCTAAAGCCAAGCCATTCTCTGTCTCTGGCAAAACAGCCATCATCACAGGAGCAGGTTCAGGTCAGTATATTAACCGACCTTGAAGCAAAAACTAAAACATCTACAAGGAATTAACTATGAATTCGCCAAACTCCTTCTCTCAAAGAACTGCAACGTCGTCATAGCAGATCTAGCCCTCCGTCCCGAGGCACAAGCCCTGATATCCCAGCACACTTCCACTTCCTCCCCCAAAGCAATTTTCGTCAAAACAGATGTCACCTCGTGGAAAGATCTCTCCAACGCCTTCCGTACTACTGTCAATGAATTCGGCGACTTTGACATTGTCTGTCCTGGCGCGGGTGTTTATGAACCGAACTGGTCTAACTTCTGGCACCCGCCTGGATCGTCAGAAAGCAAAGACGACCCCGAGGGTGATGGTTATAAATTACTCGATATCAACCTCACGCATCCGATCAGAGCTACGCAACTGGCAATTTCCTTTTGGTTACACGGTACAGCGCAGAAGGCATCGCTTGAAAACCCTAAGCGTGTGATTCACATCTCCTCCATCGCCGGTCAAATCCCCGTCTTCAGAGCACCCATGTACGGCGCCTCCAAATTCGGCATAACAGGTTTCGTCCGGTGTCTCTGGAACCTGGAAACCACGGGCATCCGCGTCAATGCAGTAGCACCAGGCGTTGTACGCACACCACTCTGGACCGAACACCCCGAGAAACTCAAGAACGTGAGTGACGACGATGCGTGGGTCACACCCTTTGAATGCGCTGAAGCTATGCTGGAGTGTGTGGAAAATGATAAGCACCCTGGAGGAACGGTTTTGGAAATTGGAAAGGGTAATACGAGACAGGTGCAGGTTTTTAATGACCCGGGACCGGATATCAAGGATCCGACGAAGGGATTTTCGACGAGTAATTGGGAGGAAGGTGATGCCAATGTTTGGGGATGGCTTGGGGAGAAGGAGATTTGGGGACCTCATCTGTGAAGCTGTCTATTTAGACTTTTTTGAGATACAATCTCTGAAGGTTAACATGATGGACTACAGTATCGATGATGACTCTTATTTCAACATTCTGCTAATTGAGGTCGCGCCCAAAAGTATGGGAAGCCATCGTCATCTTGGTTCTGTGATAGAGTGTCTTCAATCTCAGATCATCCAACATTTTCCTCCACTCCGAACCCCGCATTGTATCTACAGCCTCACTTTTGACCAACAGTGATACCGTACATAACACGCATATGCGGATTACCAGATTCGGTAACTCACGATAATCATATGACCTTGATGTCTGAGTTGTTAACCCCTCATTTTGTGATTCGTCACTTCGACCTTGATTCGGAAAGTTGCAAATACCCCACGCGGATCCGCCTCCGCTCGAGGCCATAAATCTCGTTGATTGATCTGCCGAAGGTGGGACAAACCGGAGCTCGGCTTGACTTCTGAGGGAAAGAGTGGGATTCGGGTTGATCGCTGTTTAGGTACCTCATGATAACGGAGCCCGCCAGCAGAATACTCAACTCTGGAAGTACGTTAGGTAATGTCAAAACAGCATGTGGAGAATTAATCATTCGGTATCCAGCTGGTTTTCAAATCCAGAACCTGAAACCTCACTAACTGGACAGTTAGTGGAACGTCAGATGTCTAGGCTTGTTAGGTCCAGAAATATTCTAGACCCTGTTTCCGGATCAACTATCTTTTCGTCCTTGACACCAACAGTCTGATATCGAAATTAGTTCCACACTAGGTTGGATTTTGCCTTGTTGAGGCTACTACATTACGCCGCGCTGTGACAAAGCAAGCACCATAATCACCTACCAGTGGAAGTTTTGGACTTCTACAAACATGCAGCGTTTCTTTTCGCGACATTGTCTTGGCTAGAGCAGCGTCTCAAACATCCCACATCTGTCGGTAATTGAACAGTTCGCTCTTGGAGCTCATACCTCAATGACTCCAAATTTAGGATTTCTCACTATTTATTCCAGGTGGGTGGCTTGCCGACCCCATCGGTCCTCCGTCATAAGACGGCGCTTTTGGCCGAGTTCAAGATACCATACCAGCTGTTGTCACTTTTGGTGGCGCCACATGATGCGACTCCGATTATAGCAGTAATGCCTTTAGTAAATAACATGTCATTGGCAGTAACCCCCGATTATGTGGTAGTATTCTGCCCGTCCTGTTAATCCTATACACAGTCATCAACCTGAACGCCACTGTCATATCATGAAGAATCCTGTCTACCATTGAAAGAAGTCATCATTTTGTGGCTGGGTGAACGCGCAAGCTCCCGCAACTAGCAAAGGTCAGTTTCACGAACCGACTCGTGTCTGGAACGTTTCTCGGGTAGCCAATTGAATCTTTAGCATGACGTGCTCCATGGCATCGGCATCTTCCGTTCCACTGTGTCAGCCTACCCTCTTCAAGGCTGACCTAACCTTTCAATGCTTGGTCACTCTGTTCGACAACATTGACAATCCCACAAGACGAGGTCGCTATTTCTGGGTCTAGTAACTTGGTAAGGCCCATGGCTAAGATCCTGTTCAGGGCTGGGCATTCTCATCGTTGAGATATGCTTGACGTTAGACTTAATATTGAATTTGACCCAAATACAAGCTTGGTGCAGCATCTGGACCCTAATCCGGTCTCACTCGGAGTCCGTGTCATTTCCAAGCCACCATTGCTCCAATAGATGCAGCTCCAGGCCACGTAAGTCGTTCGATTAGTGAATCTCAAGATAGAATAGCCTCTTGATAATGACTGGCGCACTGCCAAGAAACGGGGAGATCTCTTGGCAGGGATCACTGCGCACAATCTGCCGCAGTCGAGATCGTCTAATTTAAATTGAAGGGAGTTTAGTGTACTAACAGTCTGGAAGCTGGTCAGCAGAGTTATGAGAGTTGTGATTGGGCGGTCGATAGTACGGGCTCTTGAATAGACACCGAAGTAGACTGTTGAGAGTACTGAGTAGGTGACGAGGCTTGCTATGGCGTCGAGGATGTAGACTTGACCACATTCAGGAGTTGACCTGAGATATAAAGAGGTTACCGTGTCAGATACATGCACTGATGATACTTCCAGACACCTGCACGACATTTACAGGACGCGTTTAATATCGAGTGCTTGTTCCATTTTGTTGGCACTGATGCTTTTCAGCATGAAGTATATTACCTTTGCTTTCGCCTTTTTGCCACTGCGTAAGTGATGAAAGCCATACGCTGAGACCAGAAACCTACAATAACCAACTCCAGTCGTCGGCACAACATACGCTTCCCCGGTCTCGTACTGCGACGCAAGCTCAAGCGAAATCTGCTACAGCTGGGCCGTCCCATCCTCGACAGACTCCTCCACTTCGAGCACCCTCTACCTTCGTCTTCGAGCCCCCACAGAATACCAATGGATCGCGATCGGAACTGGATCGCGCATGAGCGGCTCGACAATGTTTGTCATCTACCAGGATGGCACAGGGAACGTGACCTTGAGCACAAGAAAGGGACATGGCCATAACATGCCGAACTTTAACGACATGAGTGACGTCAAGCTCATCGAGGGGAGTGGTGTGTCTAACAGTTCTATGGTGGCTAATATACAGTGGGATAATGTAAATGGCATTGACCTGAAAGGATCAAACCATTGGATCAGTGCTTGGAGGAAGGGGAGTCCTCTAGACACAAGCGACACGAGTGCCGACTTCGACGAACATGATGGGACTGATAGTTTCTCCGTCAATCTTTCCAAGGCTATCATTAGTGGAAACGCCAACCCGTTCACCAACTCGTCCAACTCTCCATCAAGCGATACCGCCGTTTCTGGTGGCGGCGGAGGCGAGGATCACACTGGTTCAGTTCACGGTGTTATCATGGCCATCGTATTTCTCCTCGGATTCCCAATCGGCTCGGTACTCATGCCCTTGCTCGGAAAATGGCCTGTTCACTCTTCGTGGCAGATAATCGCCTTTGTAGGCATGTGGGTTGGATTTGGAGTTGGCAAAGTCGCTGCAGATCGTGGAGGAGATGTAAGTTTATACAACAGCTTGTGCCAGCACTCACTAATAATATGCAGTGGTTCCATGAGCCTCATGTCATCTTGGGGACGATAGTATGTGTTTTGATGAGCATACAACCAATCTTGGGATGGATCCATCACAGGAATTATCTCAAATACCAGCGACGAACGACCATCAGCCATGGGCATATTTGGTACGGCAGAGGTATAATGATTGTTGGAATTGTCAACGGTGGTATTGGTCTTCAATTATCTGGTGCATCGACGGGGGTAATCGCCGCGTATGCTGTACTCAGCATCCTTGTTTCTGGCATCTACGTTGCGGGAGCCGTCCGTAAGATGGCGCAGCTGGGAAAGGAAAAACATCGACTCAGTTCTCCGACTTCGAATAGGGGCATGGAGTTGATGCAACCTTGATCCAACGTTTGTGTGCTAGAAACTGCATAGGTAGTTTGAAAATTTATCGGTTATAGTCCACACATGTAAAAAGGCCTTGTGAATGGCTCTAGCCTTTAAGTAGACTGAATTGACCCTGTGTTATGATTGTAATACTAGTTGATTCGATCGGGTTATGTAATCTGCTGTCTTGGTCGTTTGCGCTTCTTTTTTCTCTGTGCATCTCTCTTCTTTCCTCTTATGCAATGATTGCGATTGTGCTACTCTGGATTGTCTCAACTTGGGGTGGATTACGTTACAATTCAGGGTCATCAACTTGCAGTCAAAATGGGCAGAAATCACACATAACGTTCTCAAACATGTTATCTCAATATAATATTGGTATTGTAACCCATTAACTAACCAAAAAAAGCAATGCTATCCAATTTTAATTCAACCAATTAACATCTAAAGTTTAGGCGCAGCCTTGCCAGCACAGCACGAACCACCCTCCTCCTTCTTCTCCCCAAAAGCATCCTTACTGGCAGCATCAACACAAAGCGCCGAAGGAGGAACCCACAGACCAGGGTTCTTCTGGTAGAAATTTGACGCGCGAAGCATCACACTGACAGGCTCAGCAGGCATAACAGGGAAATCCTCCGTTCTAGGGAAATGTGTAAGACCGAACTGGATATAGCATACGATATCCGTGTTCTCGATGTTGCCGTCCCGATTCACCCAGTCCACAATGTTAGAATTGTGAGGATGGTTTTCGATGCCGGTGGATTGACACACGTAGTCGCCGGCGGGGAAAATCTCGTAGTCCTTGTAGGGTGTCACCCAGAGGGATTTGCGAGCGAAGGCGGCGCGGTTGTAGACGACACTGCCGGGCTTGGCGAGGAGGGGAGGACAGTTGTTGTTGAGAATCTTGTAAGCAACAGGCTTCTTCGCAGAAGGATTGATGCTGTTGGGATTCGTGATGGCCCAAGAACGCTGTGTCTCATAGGAGTAATTTGAAGAAGCCTCCTTGGAAGTCTTGTATGGTGTGTTCTTCGCGTAGAAACCATTACCGTAGGGATTCTCAGCAGAGCCAACTTCTGCTTCTGATGGAAGAGCGTCGTTTTGAACGACTGTGTTGTTGGGACCGTCGACTTCGGGGTCGACGCGGAGGGAGAAGATGTGTTGGTGGTTGTGTGCGTTGATGGTGGGTGCGACCTCAGTGCCATACGGAGCGGCTGTTTCGGAGGGGTGCATGCAGTATGTATTTAACATACCAGTCAACTTAATCTCCAGCTTGTATGTTCCGTCAAGAGTGAAGGTGTGGTAGAAGCCATACTCGTAGTTGGCAGCGGTAATAATTTGAGAAATGATGAGCTTGCGATCTCGGGCAGAGATAACGCTTCCATCACGGTAATCAGTGTGCTTGTAAAGAAGACCGTTATCTTCTTCGTGGATGCAGATAGCGTTCTTGATAACAGCTGCGTCACCATCGCCAGTAGCCATGACAGCGTCAAGATAGTGAATAGCACCCTTGCAGTCACATCCCAACTTCAAAGAATTGGTCATGAGACCAGTTCCGTACTCACCGACGTCGAAAGCGTGCTTGCGGTGGTGAGGAGGATCGGGGTTGCCGTAGGGAACGACCATTTCTACAACACTGATTCTGTTGAAGAGAGTGCGCTCGCGATGCTCATGATGGTCTTCCATGCGAACGTCAGACAGCACAATACCTTCGCGGTAGTTGAAGCCGATGTGCATCTTGTAGCCTGCCCAAGAAATCTCGTTGCCGCGCATGCGGAAGGATACACCTTGGGGTTGGGTGATGTTGATGGGCTTGAGAGTACCATCGATGTAGTTCTCGCCGATGAACTCGGGCATGTAATTATGCTGAGTGAGGGGAATCTTGGTCCGCTCACCGTTGACGAGACGGACATCGACAGCAAGAACTTCCTCCTTCTCGGTGTCGAGAACAACGGAGAAGTCAAGAGGGTGAGCGTATTGGTTATCGTTAGGCGAATCACGATAATACACCAAACCCTGCTGAAGTCTTCGCTCATAACCCCATCGATCATCGAAACCGATAGCCCAAGCATCAATAAAGATCTTCTCCATGTCGGTAATGCCCAACTCCTCACAAGCGCGAATCACGCGGGGATCCTTGCGGGCGATGCGCTCGCAGACATCGAGATCCTCGAGGGTAAGAGTGGGACCAACGTCGGAGACATTTTTCCACTCTTCGACTTTACCCTCGCGGATGTTGGCGATCACTTCAGAGACTTGACCGGATCCACGCTCAATCACAATTGCGAAAGCGCGACGAGCGGGACGGGGACCTGTGCGCGCCTTGAAGGCGGCGTATTCGGCCTTGAGGGGCTCACGGAGGGTGAGACAGTTGAACTTCAAGGTTTTGGGGTTTGCGTAGGAGCGGATTAGTTTTGTCGCAGCGCGGATCTCGTCAATTGAGAGGGGGTCTGTGAAGCATCAGTAAGAGAACAATTGAGTGGTGATTGAATGGGGTTGTGATTGGGACTTACCGAGAGGATGAGTGTGTTCAATCGAAGACAGATCGGGAGCGGCATCGTTGGGCTCTTCCCGAAAGATGGTGTAGCCGGCGATAGAAGAGGTGTCTGGAATCATTGTGGTTGTTGTTTGAAGTTGTGTACTGTGCCATACGGTTGCGTTGAGTCCAAGGTATAAGCCTGGTAGTATCACTAGGTGTACGTAAGTGTTGGTGTTGTTGGGTAAGAATGTAACTTGTGAGATCTTAGCAAAAGGATAACTTCAATTGAGGATGACAGCTTCTTATACACAAAAAAGGTCCAGACAAACAGACAAAGAAACAAGAATCCACTGTAGCGCCGTTCCGTGACACCGCTCCGCTTGTAATGGATCTCCACTCTCTGCCGCTCCGCCTGTAAGTAAGACGAAGCTTCGGTTGTCCGCCCTGTACTGTAGTGTCCCGCCTTCCGCCCTATCTCTTGCTGTGCTGTAAATGGGTCATTACCACGCTATTACAGTTAGCCGAGATCCAGATCAGATCAGATTGCAACGGTTTACCCCAAAACCGTCAAACGATTGCATTTTCTGGATGGTTTCTATGACAAAGCTTCCATCTCCAACCGGCAGTTCTATCCGCGAGCTATCCATAGAAGGGTATTACATTGAACAATCTTCCGCCCCGCTAATTGCCTTATCTCGTCGTTATCTAGCACATATCGTCAGCTATCTGGTGGGCTGGGGAAGGGGGATGGTTTGGTCTGAGGCTCTCGTCACTTGACTGCCGATCCATCTTCCCCTCATTTTATGTCTATCTAACCGTTTATGGTAGCAGTTTCTCAGCTTTTGTCATGTCCACCTCCAACTCCTAGACTAAACCCCTTCCGGGTAATAAATTGAAGGTTTTTGAAAGGGCGAGATAACCGAGAGAGGTCCCATGCCTGTCGCCACTGACAGCTGGAGGATTGTCTTGACCCAACCCATGATGACCGGCCCGGTCAAACGACAGCGTGATTGTGTCCCCATGGGGATTAGAGAATATCGTCTTGCATCACTGTTCAATTCATCACGTAATGGAATGCCATTCATCGCGATTCCCCATGGGGTAAACCATTGTTGTGCTTCTTCCCCGGATGATACCTTGAAACATCGCTGAACTTTTGAGACAATTGATGCTTTTTGACACTGAACTTAATGTTTTTGTCGCGTCGCGTAGAATGAATGCACTGACTGTATCCGTAAAAAATGGACAATGACGCGCTGAAGAATTTCCACCTAACCAGGCCAGGGCATAGAAACCAGTATGAACTGGGGTCACAGATAACAGTGACACACCCTTATCTCTGCGCCTTTTTTATCGCAACCAGGTTTTTTACTCCCACAGTCACTGGAGGTTCCCTTTGATTACAGTGAGAAGTAGGGCGCAATTGGGTTCTGGTCTACGCTCTTTACAGCAGGTCTGTACAGTATACCGGCTTGGTTGTCACACGATAAAGAAACCCGGTTCCCAATATCCGTACGAGATACCTAATCTGCGCCCAATCTATTTATTCACTCTGTAACACAAAGGAGCTGAGGTGGTCCGGTCGGTCGCCGAGTGATTTGGATATAAGCACTGACTGTCATCCTGTTTCCCCCTCTCCAATACCACCATCACATCTGATTCACATTTTATACTTTCA
The DNA here is from genome assembly GCA_004367485.1 of Fusarium citri. Lineage (NCBI taxonomy): Eukaryota > Fungi > Ascomycota > Sordariomycetes > Hypocreales > Nectriaceae > Fusarium > Fusarium citri. The sequence goes on from QHHH01000163.1 coordinate 30,055, forward strand.
ACCAGGCTGCCCGTCGCCTTCATACATATATACGTCATACCAGACGCGGCATCAAACAACGCGATGGACGTCGAAACAAACACAACCCTCAAACGCCCTCCTACCTCGCAAGAAATCCGCGATGCAGAAGATCTTGCAAATTTCGGCCATGACCAATCCCTCACCCGCAAATTCTCCATGTGGAGTATGCTCGCTCTGGCATTTTCTGTCCTAGGAACATGGAGCACTTTCGCCCAAGGTATCGACAGCGGTCTTTCAGCTGGAGGACCCATCGCCATTCTCTGGGGCTTGGTGCTCGTCTTTGTTTGTAACATCTGCGTTGCTGTGAGTCTGGGAGAAATGTGTAGTTCCATGCCTACTGCCCTTGGACAAGCATATTGGATCTCTAGACTTTGGCCTACACCCGCCGGACGATTTACGAGTTATTTATGCGCGTGGATCAACATGACGGGCTGGATTACTCTATCAGCTTCTCAAATTGCTTTCATGGGCGAGTTCATGCTCAAGATGAAAGTCTTGTTCAAGCCAGACTGGGCAGGTGCAGATAAAGGCTGGGTTTTATTTCTCGTCTATCTCGGCGTCACACTCCTGATGACAGTCTTCAACATCATCGCTTGTCGAAAAGACAAAGTTCTTCCCTGGTTCAACAATTTTGTCGGAATCTCTTTTGCGAGTTTGTTCTTCATTATCAGTATCGCCATGCTGGTTTCTGTCGGTGTCAAGAGCGACTTGGACTTTCAACCGGCGGATTTCGTGTTTGGGAGATGGATTAACCAGACTGGTTGGCCTGATGGCGTTACCTGGTTCATTGGTCTTGTGCAAGCGGCGTACGGACTTACGGCTTTTGACGCAGCGATTCATCTCGTTGAAGAAATTCCCTCGCCGAGAACAAACATTCCAAAAGTCATCTGGCTATCCGTCACCATCGGCGCCATCACTGGTTTTATCTTCATGGTGGTCTGCCTGTTCTGCATGGTCGACTCGAGCATTTACCTTGATCCAACAACCGGTCTCGCGTTCATGGACTTACTCAAAAGGACTGTCGGTCTTCAAGGCGGCACTGTTCTTCTGACGCTATTTATCGTGAACGGTATTGGACAGGGTATTGGAATCGTCACGACTGCTTCCCGTCTGACTTGGGGTTTTGCACGAGATGGCGGATTGCCTTTCAGCGGATATTTTGCTCGCGTGGACGAAACCTGGAAAGTCCCCGTTCGCGCGCTCTGGCTTCAAGGTGCTGTAATGGCGTTAATCGGCATCCTCTACACCTTCGCCTCAACCGTTCTCGAAGCCATTCTCAGCGTCAGTACAATCGCGCTCACAGTATCCTACGGCATGCCCATCTTGACTCTTCTCCTCGTGGGCCGCGACAAGCTTCCACCCGGGGAATTCTCTTTGGGTCGTCTCGGGCCGGTGATCAACTGGGTGGGCGTAGTGTACTGCGCTGTAACCACAGTATTTTTCTTCTTCCCCGGCGCACCGAACCCCGCGGTCGCAGACATGAACTACGCTATTGCCGTTTTCGGAATCATGCTGGTTATCACGCTTGTGTTTTGGGTTGTCAAGGGCCGGATTACGTATCTTGAGACGGAGGAGGCGCAGGGGAATATCATTTATGCGCAGAGAGCTGAACGGGCGAATTATGTTGATATTCATAAGGATGATACGGCCCAACGGCAAGGAGGAGAGGCGAGTGGGCAGTGAATTGTGGGTGTATCATAGTGAGATGGATGGATAGCTGTTGGTACTTGAACGAAGAAAGGGATGTGGGAGGAGGTCTCTTTAAATTGCACTGTATCTTTGTCCTATCTTATTACCCTATTTGGGATAGATCGTCTGAGTCACTGTGATACCCCAAATTTGGGCAATGTTTCTCATCTTTGAACAGCCATCATACGACATGATCCAACATTGTCAAAGTTGATGTTCGGCAGTTGTGCTGGAACATCAACTAACAGCTTCAGATGACAACCTCCAACAGACTCCACTTACAATAACACCGATGCTGCAATAACGATGCTAATCTCTGTATTTTTTTACCCCGAAACTGCTTAAATCCTGTGCAAAACGATTACCCGATCTGGACACGAGAAACATCTTTATCAATGCAGGGTATCCCAGCTTCTCCCCACACCGGACCGGATGGAGGCGCTATACCGAAAACAGGCAATACTTTTCACATTTTTGACCTTCTCCCACTGTTACACGGACCCGTAGCGAGATAGAGATGATCGGCGAAGGAATGGCAGCGCGCTGATTGCACGAATTGGGACAGCTGCTGGGTATACAAGGATAACTCTCCTCAGCTGATTTCCCCAGATTCTGAATTCCAAGCATTACTACATCCATATCCACCCACAATGAGTCTAGACGTTCAACTCACTGCGCCTAACGGCCGAACTTACAAGCAACCCACTGGATTGTTCATCAACAATGAATGGGTCAAGTCTTCGAATGGTGAGAAGATTGCTTCGATAAACCCAACGTAAATCACCACCACAGCAATGTCGCACAGAATACTGACGACCCCAGCAACGAACAGGAAATCACCTCCGTTTACGCTGGTTCCTCAGAAGATATCGACAAGGCCGTCCGCGCCGCCCGTCGCGCCCTTCGCAACCCATCATGGCGCGATCTCCCAGGCACAGAACGCGGTAAACTCCTCAACAAGCTAGCCTCGTTAGTCGAAGAACATAAAGAGACCCTCGCAACGATCGAAACTTGGGATAACGGGAAACCATACTCCGTTGCGCTCAACGATGACGTGACTGAAGTCGCTGAGACCTTGAGATACTATGCTGGGTTCGCGGATAAGGTTTTTGGTCAGGTCATTGAGACTACGGGTGATAAGTTTGGGTATACTATTCGTGAACCTGTTGGGGTTTGTGGACAGATCATTCCGTAAGTTCCTCCCTCTTGACACATCCTTTGGAGGTAAGCTGACATCTTCGACAGGTGGAACTTTCCTCTTGCTATGGCAGCTTGGAAACTCGGTCCAGCTTTAGCATGCGGTAACGCCGTGATCCTCAAACCAGCCGAACAAACCCCTTTATCAATCCTCTACTTCGCCAACCTGATTGTACAGGCCGGCTTTCCCCCCGGCGTCGTCAACATCGTTAACGGTCTAGGTTCCATTGCCGGCGCAGCATTAGCCTCACACATGGACGTAGACAAAATCGCCTTCACCGGTTCTACACCCACAGCCCGCCAAATCATGAAAATGGCAAGCAGCAATCTTAAGAATATTACTCTCGAAACAGGCGGTAAAAGCCCCCTCATCGTCTTCAACGATGCAGATGTTGAACTTGCTGCTTATTGGGCGCATGCTGGTATTATGTATAACCAGGGTCAGGTTTGTACAGCTACGAGTCGTATCCTTGTCCAAGAAGGCATTTATGACAAGTTTATGGCTGCGTTCAAAAAGCAGGTGCAGAAGATTTCCAAGGTCGGTGATCCTTTTGAGGAATCAACCTTCCAAGGACCACAAGTCACGAAAGCTCAATATGAGCGGATCTTGGACTTTGTCAACATCGGTAAATCCGAAGGCGCAAACTTGACTCTCGGCGGCGCACCGTTCAAGTCTGCTTCTGGAAAGGGCTACTTTATCGAACCAACGGTCTTCACAAACGTGACACCGAAAATGCGCGTGTTCCAAGAAGAAGTCTTTGGCCCCTTCGTCGTTGTCACAAAATTCTCCAAAGAAGATGAAGCTGTGGATTTAGCGAATGATACACAGTTTGGACTGGGTAGTGCTCTGTTTACTACGAATTTGGCTCGCGCGCATCAGGTCGCTAAGAGGATTGAGGCAGGCATGGTGTGGGTGAATTCGAGTAATGATAGTGATTGGAGGATTCCGTTTGGAGGTGTCAAGCAGAGTGGTATTGGAAGGGAACTTGGTGAGGCTGGATTGGCGGCTTATTCGAATATTAAGGCTGTGCATGTCAACATTGCTGCCAAGTTGTAGATATAGAACTATGAGATTAGTTTTCACAAATTCGTTCTCTTATGCCTCGCAAGGTATTCCGGATTATGTTATGATTTTTGACATAATTTGCTTCCTTGACCATATAACTGTTGATTCATCATATCACCAATTCCTACATCCTTCCAGCATCCTGTCTGGCTTTACAGTCTAAGGTGTCCCATATAGAACTACATCTACGGCGAACAATCTTCGAAATTATCTTAGAGCAATCAATCGAATTTGCCACTGAATTAGCATGGTCAGGCCGATCACTAAAGCCAGGTACAATAACTACCCTGAACATGGTCAGCCAGGGCCTGGTAGAGGGCGGCAACTTAATCCAATGGACTTGTAAACCCCAATATCAAGGTTGAACATGGATGCTCGGCCAAGACTAACATCTCATTGGCTTCTAACTTTTTACATCCAGGTTGCAAGGCTGAATTCGGTCACCGAAAGGCTCAATTCCAGACTCATATCCCTTTGGAAGTTTCGAATGACGTCGCGTTGGTGCTAGCAGGGGTTCTCGCTCGCTACGACAGTACACAAGCTACTAACATGATCCATGCTACCTACAGTGCAAGAGTGCTAGCTGCTATGTATACCTGTAGCATATTTAGAAGATCGCCTTTTCGCAGGATTCGAGGCAGCGTTTCTGGCTGTGCCGCTCACTGCCTGCCTATCACTTATGCTGACAATCCTCAAAATGTTTCAATTTCCCCTCCCCACTTCGGCGAGCTGACAATGATGTAAAATATCTCAATTAACAGTAACAATGTCTGACAGCGACAATTCACCCGACGAAGTCAGCGGCCAAGCAGCATTCTGGATCTTAGCCTCCCTAGCAGCCGCCGCAGTCGTCCTCCCTTCAACAAGCAGCCGCAACAAAGGCCGCGATCTTTTCGGCGGCAACATCGACCTTGTACGATGTATACCGGGAGTCTGTCTGCTAGATGGCATCATCGACACCATATATCTCTGTCTGAGCGGCTACAAAGCGCTCACTTCATCAGAACCAGCAAAATCCAAGCGGCACCCTAGCGTCATCATAGCGAAGCTCACCCTGGCAATCTTCACTGTCTTTCCCCAAATTATAAAGGCTTTCAGTCTGAAGGGAGTTCCCGCGACGCAGTTCTGCGCGTTCACCTTCTTTTTCGCGTTTATTACAAGACTCTTGATCGATCTGTGTGGCTTGGAATGGGAGGAGCCGTACACATCCCCAGAGAGTGAGGAGGAGACGGACGACGTTGTTCTTCTCATTGCCATCGTCTTTCAATTCCCATTCGAACTCTGGATTTGGAAAAACATCAGTTCTTCCATCAGCAACTTCGAGTTGTCCAACGGCTTTTCCCAATTCTTCACCATGACATCACTATTCTGCAGCTTTTCGATGATCTTGCAAGTTCTGATCTGGTTAGCGTTTGTCATTACCCGGCGACGATTCGACATCTCGGCTACTCCTCACATTGTGCCTATGCGCTTCTTTTATTTGGTGGTCACGGCCTTGTCGCTGGTTGAGAAACGCGAGAGTCCAAAGAACGCGGAGGGACTGCCATCGCCGCCAGACTATATGAGGCATTTCACGCAGACCATGAATTTGGCGCTGGTTACTTCTTTATCAAGTATAACTGTGGCAAAAATTCTAGACTTGATCAGCAAATTGATTTCTGCGCATCGGATTAGAGATGCTTCGACACAGACAGAACAGAACGGTACAAAAGGAACAAAGGAAGACGGAAAAGAGTCTGAGGAGTCATCATCTGTACCGAAAGGTAGTTTTGTGGGAAGATTGGGTGTTGTTGTTGACCACTGGGTTGTTCAATGTCTTGCCTTGCATTCAACAGCCAGCTACAGCGTCACACTTACAGTCTTTAACCTGATTACCACAGTTATGTACTACCTTGTGTACTTTGATGGAACTGGAACCGTCAACCCGGGCTGGACAAGTGTCCTGGGATAGACGCTTTTTTGGGAGGCCAAGTCTTCAATGTACAGACAAAACACCACAATTACATGACACAGTAGTGAACTGAATCCTAATGAAGGTTTAGGTCTAAGGGTGTATACCGTGAGTTGTATAAACTATACTTTGAGTACAATTCTGTGACTTGCGAGGTGTATCTCTGGACCTGGACCTTGATTAGCATTGGATTCATGATTAGTCTTTATCAATGTTTTTGTTCTGTACCGCTTCGAGAATTGTCATCTAAAAAAGAGCTTTGCATAGCTAACTACTACTTCATATAATCTTCATCTCCCGTTCCAGGTAGTTATCCAGCTTAACAGATGACGTCGTCTGAAGCGAAGCCAATCCAATACGACAGTAACTCCCTTCCTCATCCCCAGCACCAAAGACCATTACATAGTGCGTCGGCATATCTCCTTCTATATAAGTAGAAAAGACACACGTCCCAAGAAACATGCATGTGACCTTTGCAGTAAACTCTGATAGCGGTTGACCTTCTCTCGCCCTGAAGACCTTGCCGTCCTGAACAAGCAGCGCACTATCAGGGTGGAACCACCACCGTCCTTGTGAGCTAACCACGTTGTAGTGCGCGGTACTGTGCGGATTGTCACAAGTCAACGTCGCTTCAAAAACATCTCCCCACAGTATAAGATACCCATCGGAGACTCTGTCAAAAGGATTGAGCCCCAGGACATGGCATTTAGTGCCGAGAATGGTGATAGCTGGCTCAAAGGTTGAAATTGTTCTTTCGATGGGATATTCTACTCCACGAACCACCGATGCCCATGACCAAGAGGGTGCCAAGTATTGCTCGGGAAGAGGCGTGGCCTCAGTATTGTTGTCTTCCTGGGTCCAGCATAGGCTAGTAGGAAGGCTGTCTTCCCATATTCCAGCAATGTATCGTGATGTTGTAACCTTGTAGACGCGAGACGCCACACCGCTGAGGGCCGGTAACTGATCAAGTAGGAAGGTAAGCTCTCGACGAGAATAGTAGCCTACAAGATCGTTCCACATATCCCAGATGTAGTCAAAGTCTCTTTCATCTGGTTCTGCGTTATCATTGAAAGACCATTCGCCGTCCCAGTGATCATCTGGATAAGGCTTTTGCCCAGCAAACTTAGTTTGTACGGCAAAGCGAGATCGTCCAGTTGCAAAGCCAAAACGCAGCTTAGACATTGTCGAGGAGAAGCCCAGTCTTTGCGAGCTTCCACTATCTGGAATGTACCTCTGCGGCACGACATGTACATCGCACTTGCTGCACTCCCAAATAAGCTCTGACGGAGTGAAATACACCATCTGTGATGACATGGCGGACTCCTGCCACGCCCAGCCTCTCGTAAACAGAATACCTTGCTCTTCGGGTGTCGCCGCTACTCTTTGAGCCATGAGAGTCTCCCGGCCTTGGTGTGTTGCGAGCTCTACCTCGATCGGCCTCCATTTGGCATCTCTAGGACCGAGAAATGGAATGTTCGGGTTCGGATACATGGCCGTAGAGATAGTCAGGTAGGCGTTTTTATAGTAATCGCACATCTTTGCAGATTCAAGCTCCCAGTCTGATTGACTGTCTTGTATAATGCAAAGAGAGTCTATCTAGAGGTATTCTACATCTAGTTAGCGTGCAACTAGTATAGCCTGCTGAAAGACAATCGACAAAGCATCGAATTCGACGTGGTTAATCAGGGATGTCAGATTGGATGAAGTGGTTTTCGTTGGTTGTTCGCCGCCCCAGCAGTGACTTAAAGTCACGTACCTTGCCACCATGCCTTTTGACTCAACAAGACAAATATCCGGGTTAGAATAACCAATGTAAAGAGTTCGAGTTGGAAGGGGAGTCTTCCTTCTTTCCCAGGCCGGATGGTCTGCCTGACACACCAAAAGTTGCTTTCCAATGAAGCTGACCGACTTATCAAGGTCACACGAGTCCAGATACGGGTCGAGGGTTCGTAAGTGAGGAAGAAACTAGCTCTAGAAAAGTGTCAACGATACTGTATACGTTAAACCACCACGGTTCCTACCTGACTTGGTGCATATATCATAAATTGAGTATATCGGCCCTTCTCCATCAAGTCTCTGCCAGAAACACGAATTAGGCACTCCCTCACCGTTAATGAAACAATGAATCGGCTACCAAGTGGCTTCACCATCAGTGTAATAGAGGCTTTGATGAATTGACAGTATCCGCAACCATCGGCCAGTTCCTCGAAAGCAAATCCGTGGTAGGTGGGGCCCTCGACCAAGGCTCGTTGGGGCTTGACCTCCAGATCTCCACATAATGTACATTTCTGTTCAGACAGCGCCGAACCAGATGCTTCAGCCTGGGATCCGATGGTTGTTTTATCCATGATGAACTTTGGGCTGTCTGGGTACAGTGATAGGTAAGTCTGACATGAGTGCGGTTGAGGGGAAATGACTCAGTCTCACTCACATCACGTGCTGACGATAACATGAATGCACTAGAGCTAAGGTAACATTGCGCAAAAATAATACAACACTGGCAGTGTTCTTCCCAAAATGACCAATAACACAATGATGTTCATAACTCCATAAATAGAACGCTACACGCCAAAGTTAACGTAGGGAACCCGATAAAATAGCTTCACATCCTCGGTGCATAGAACAATATCTCTGATCTCGGTAGCTGGTCTTTGCAAAGCAGCATTCATTTCTCGCCATCCCATCTCAATTCCACCGTCTCGCAGCGCCCTGACAGCGCGATGAAGACCGCGGTATACAGCCAGGTCCGCCATCCCTTCGTGCTGCATTGTTTCGTAGAGGACCCTCGCTACATCAACGCAATGTCTATCAGATACTCTCCAGAGGGTGTCTATAACGTGCCGGAACCTGGCGAGCTGGAAGGCCTGTGCAAGGTGGACTCTCTCGTCGGCGAATTTGTCCAAGTCGTTAGTTCCTGTTGAACAAGCAGAGAGGTAGGCGAAGAAGGGAGGGTTGTCTTGAAGCCTGTGATCACGGAGGCCACCCGCCGTCAGTGAATCCTCAAGGAGTAAGCAACATTTCGAAGGGTCCGCTGGATCTGACTTTCCATGGTCAGCAAAATGAAATGTCTTGCAATTCCGCAGGCGCCGCTAAATATACAAGAAGAAGCTCAGGATGGACGAGGTTATCCGACTCTGAGAAAAGGAGGCAGAAGATCGAATGAGTTGCAGCGATACAAGAACACGGTGTTTCTGAATCACCAACCATTTACAACTCTATAAATACCAACAGCGGTCTGGGCTTTACTCTCTTTCCATATACTACAATTTCTAACACAATTCTGCACTCGCATTTTAATTACACAAACATGTGCCACAGAACAGTCACCGAATACCTCTGCCCAGAGTGCCAAAAGAAGCTCAGGACAGAGGACGTCACCTTGCCTTGTGAAAAGGCCGAAAAGAGCGGTGAATACTGCGATAATGATAAGACCTCTTGTAGCGTTCAGAGGGGGGATACTAGCGTAACAGGTTGCGTTGACTGCATGAAGAAGAAGAAGAAGGATAAGAAACAGGTTATGTAGAGCGCTTTCTGTACCGCTACAAGCAATAGTTTAGATATAATTAAACTCTAGGGAGTTCTGTATTCGTTCCGTAACTAAGAGGCCACTGCTGTGAATCAAGTATGGGTGTTGTTCACCAAGCATCAAGTCAACTGCCCGAGATCAAATCTGTGACCCGAGATGACAATGTCCCACCTTAACCAATTGGAATATTTGTGAATAGGCTTTCTTCCGGTCTACTCGCCGGCTAATCATGTAGCTGCTAAAGTTCCAGGTGCTTACTGCTTATCAACGTATCAACAAACACATCTGTATCACACTGCTCAATGCTGTGCATCCGTGTACAGAAGTATCTAAACGTCATGGCCATGCTTAATCACAAACAGTTCGAAAGGATGTAGATATCAGGCTGCCCTCACACAAGGTTTAGGCAGGGTCAAAATGCTTTTAGTTCTTTGCTCCCATCAGGCTTTCTGTTTCTCTTCCTTTAACCAATCTCAACCACCTACAACCACAACCACCTTCCTGCAAACACAACTTCTTACCAATTATGTGTCACATAGCGAAGACCGAGCACCTGTGCCCATGGTGCAAGAAGAAACTGTTGGAAGAGTTCCACACCGAGCTTTGTGGAAAAGGAAGGGATGAAGGAAGATGCGCTATTGCAGATACGTCTTTCAGTGCTCAACGACAGTTTACTAGCTCGACAGGCTGCTTTGATTGCTCCACGAAGGACAAGAGGTGGATGTGATACAAAGGTTATACAGATATGACAACGGGTTGCTGCGAATACGACTATAATCTCTTATTCAATACATGTTTTCCCCCGCAGGCAGAATGGTCTCTACACTGAATCGCAATGCACTGTCATGTATAAAAGTCGAGCCAGTCTCCATCCTGGAAAGTTCTTTCCTCCCAAAACAATTCAAGTAAGGCCATTTTGGAACATTCTATACTCCAAGTATTATATCTATTCTACGACATTTCTACTATATCCACCCCCAACAAAAACGACGACATCAAGATGTGTCACCTAATACACATCAACAACGTCTGCGCACGCTGCGGCCGTTGGCTATCCGGAGATTGGGATATCAGACGATGCAGAGAAGCCAGATCTCGGTCACGCGATGTAAACGACCGTTGTCCCGATGACCAGTGCGTGGAAAGTGAGACGACCAAGAGATTGGCTTGGACATATTGTTGGGCATGTGTTGAAGAGTACAATGAGTGGTTGAGACGACGGGCACTGCAGTGAATGACTTTATCTTGATTAACAAGCGTTGATTTCACAGAGGCACTATAGTCCCGACAGTGAATAGCAAGGCACTATCGATTATAAAAGGCGTGCCAGTCTCGACCTAGGATTACAATTTCCTCTTCATACAATATAACACAACGTCTTTTATTATTACCTTTAGCTATACTGTGAAAACGTTATTCAATATATTATACAACAGCTGTTGATATACATATCAACACCAAGGAGTATTGCGATGTGCCACATAACAAACACCACTACCATCTGTAATGCCTGCGGCCGTTGGTTGGGCGGAGACTCGGAAGTCCGACGCTGTAGAGAGGCCAGGGCGAGGTCACGCGATGCAGATGTTACATGTCAGCATGACCAATGCCAAGTAAGTGAGGTGACCAAGAGGTTAAGTTGGGCGTACTGCTGGGTGTGTGTTGAGGAGTATAATGAGTGGTTGAGACGGCGGGGTCTGCTTCGGATGTCTTTATCCTCGGCAGGATAGTAGTGGAGTGTTTACAGCTCCTTAATCGTGCTGAGAGAATCAACCGTTAAGGTCAAGATGCACTGAATCCATTTGTTGACTCTGAGTCGAAGTGTATGAACCACGGCCCGAAGTAATTCTTTTACTTTTCCATTTTTACACTTGAACAAAACTCTGTCCACTTGAAAATGCTCCCAAACTCTTCTTAGCCGAAAATGTACCAAATAATTAATATAACCAACATCTGCCAACGATGCAACCATGTATCCTCACCTACTCGGGGTTTGCTTATGACACATCTGGTGATAAAGTCTCACAGCGGACCAACAGCCGAAGATGGAAAGAATCCCAAGAGGTGTCACACAACCCTACCATCGCTTGTCCCTAGGACAAATGCACCTCCAGCGACAGAGAAGGACACTGTGCTGGACATTATGTCAGACATGTGTTGATGAATATTGCAAATGGTTGCGACGTCAAAGGGAGCAGACAGAGGATGCTTCCAGCTTCAAGTTTTCTTGGCAAATACAAATAACGTCACTTTCAAACCGTAAACATTTCATAGCAAGAAAAACATTAATCTACATAATAGCATTATCCCACGCTCTATTAGCAACTCTTTCCCCGATGAGATGATGGATATGAGTCCCAGGATGTCCTGTATTCGTCCAAAGCTGCAAACGTCAGTACCCAAATACCAGTTCTACACAAAAAGAACAACTTACACATTTTTCTCCTGTGCGGTCAGTGCAGGATGCATTCAATGCCCCGAAAGTTCTTGGGTTCAAGAAAGTCTGGTAGAATATATCCCACACTTCAACATATTCAACCCCTGCATCAGGGTGTTTTTGTTCAAACGAAATTGTACCTTTCTTCAAATTGGAGTTCCACGTGTGGATATAGTATTGGAGAAGTTCATGGCTGTGGCTGGTGTCGTTGAATCTTTTTCTTTGGCGTGTTGGTGCTAAATCATATGCTAAACTGCGTCAGTACAATCTTGAACCCACGGAGTCGTGTACGTTTACTTACGCGGTACCTCGATAAAGACAAACTGCCGAATCCCCATGACGTACAACATATGAGCCAAGTCGAAGATACGCCAAACTGCCGCCTCAAGCTTGTTCTCGATACCAACTTCACTGTGACTAAGCCCAATGTCGTTGATCCCAAACCAAACCGTCGCAACCGTGTTCTCGGCAGTCCATGCAGCATAGTCAGGTCTATGTCCAATACTTTCGTTGAATTGAACAACCTGATGCGCAAACGTAAACCGATTCTTGGCTGCCGGCGGTATAATCTCTCCGTCGACGGTGGCTCCTGATCGGGCGAAGTTGTAGAGAAGAGTAAGCGTGCTATTGAATTCTGTCGCCATGTACATCGCCCAGTTCATCCCGCCGGACGATGTTCTTCCTGGTAGTTGTGGATTTCCGATAGGGTTCTCGACGCTGGGGCCGGGGAGTTTGCCTTTTACTCTGTCGACTCGTTCCATGTCGTACATGCCTGGACCGGTTTGGGTGTATGTGTAGTTCAATTTGAAGCCGCCTCGTGTGTAAGAATCGCCGCTGGTCGATGTTAAAGGTTTCCTCCTCAAATGGTAGAAGAAGACATACAATGCCATGACATAACGCTCCTCTGGTAGTAGCGTGTAGTCATCTTGGACTGAGATCAGGCTGCCTTCCAAGAAACGCTGGTATCTAGGTTGAAGAAGAATCACAAGGGCAGAGAGTGTGTTGACGATAAACACCGTCGCTAGTATCCATCGCACCAGAATTCTCTCTTTTCTTGGTTTCAACATGTTGAACAGATTTGAAGGACGGTTGACCGCCAGTTGGAAAACGAGGAAGGACAGTCTAAACGGATGAAAGCACGATGGACATAGCTGGACTTTTTGCTATTTCCTTCACCCTACATGTGGCGTCGATAGTCTTATTCCCAGCCCGCCACCATTTAGAAAGTTTTCTTTTTCCAGGTAGAGTTTTGATTTCCAAGTCAGCCAAAGTCTTGCATATTCACAGCCACCAACAAAGACTTCTCGCTTGGGAATGATCAGGGGGCATATGTCTCAGGAATAAGTGGTTGAGAAATGAAGGGAGATCCACTGACCACTTAACGACTGCCGAATTGGAGGTCAGCAGCACCGGGAATAATGCCAAGACGGCTAGCCGGGCAAGAGCAGGATTAACCATTCCAACGGCCTGGCTATTCGGGGTTTTGTCTCACCTAGGAATCCATGGTCCTAACCAACAGTCTTTATAGCCCGTTACATGGAGGTTGATGGCGGTGAGTTCTTGATTGACATCAAGGCCCGGGCAAGGTCAATCCGGCTTAAATTCTAAAGTTAGCCGTGATGTCTATAAATCAAGGTGAAATGAATATCCAGAAACAACACCAGAATAAATTAATATGCACCTGTATAAACCCTTACCACCCACTAGCTCTTACCCAAACATCAACGATCGTCGTCCCATCACCCTCCTGAGAATCAACAACGAGATACCACCCATACAAAGCCCCTGTAACACAAGCATGATTCGGGAAAATCACCACATTCTGCCCAACTTCCAACGGAACAGGTGGAAAAGCAGATGTATCCCCGCCCTTGTCATGCTCCCACGCCAATATCGAGTGCTCCTGACTAACTCTATCAACGATCAATCGTCTGTCCCCGGAAACTTGACTGACGAGTCCCCAGCCTGAGTAAGCAGCGCAAGGCTCGCGACCTAGTCCCAAAGTACCGACGGCGACGAGAGCTTCGGGCTGTGCGCGTTCCTTGTCGTTGTAGACGCTGCATACTTCTGCGATGACAGAGATGGCGATTTCATCTTCGGCAGAACCTAGATGTCTTCTTGAGTTGGTGGAGACCTGTTGCATGTCGAGGATGGAGTATACACCCGCGTGAAGCTCCAGCCTGGTCTTTAAACCTCCAGGTTGACCAGTAGTAACTGTTTCAATGGCCTTGCGTAATGAAGCAGCTGCTGGTGATAAGTCTCCCTCGGAAGTGACCAGATTCTCAACAGCTGTGACCTGAGGAGACGCGCCGACACTGATAATAAGTTCCTTCTCCTTGGCGAATAAATGCGCTTGGGCATTAACCGCTTGCAAACATCCCTGAATCTCACCCTCTAGATTCCCCATAGCTTGTTCAGGCGTTGAATCTGCATAGCTAAGACTACTATGCGAATACAGCCCCAACAACTCAGCTTCCCCACTAGCTTCAAGCTGTGCAAGACTTTCAATCAAGCCATTCTTATTCATGTAAGAAGGCGGAAGCCCAGCGCGATGATATCCGGTATCAACCTTCAAAAACACCCTCGCTGGGAATTTAGCATGCTTGGAGAAATCTTTGACAGATTGAAGTTGGGAAGGGTGGTCGATGAGGACAGAGATACTGCCGGGTCCCAACTCTGTGCCCAGGGCAGCTAAGCGGGGAATCTGAGAGCGTGGAAGGGGTAGGCCGTAGAGGATGTCCAGACGTCGACCTGCTGCTTTGTATTCTTTGAACACAGGGAGGAGATGGTCGATTTCTGCGAGGGTGGAGACGATGAGTTTGACATCACCACTTCCTTGACCGAATTGAAGACGGGCCACTTCTATCGTCTGGAAAACATTAGTCTTAACACTGGAATATCGCTGAAAAATCACCTTATGAGTTTTGACGTGCGCACGGAATCCGAGACCCAATGTATCGACAGCCTTCAGCATGGACTGGCAATGACGATTGATCTTGGCTCTGTCGAGAATGACTGCTGGTTTAGGGACATCGTGGATGTTTTTGCCGACGTAAAATTGACGGAGATCCTCAATTGGAGGAGTCTGTCTTTGAGGGATAGCCATGTTGAGAATGATTTAGGTATGCCAGTCGGATTTAATTGAGCTGATTATTGTGTTCTCCGTGGTTGATGGTAGTTATTTATTTTAATTATCGCGGAGTCTACTTCTCCGCAGGGTAAGCTGTCAGACAGACGGACATTTTCAAGTCCGCTCGTAGGATCATGACGCTAGTACAGAAATGGTAGTTGATAACGATAACGATAACGATAAGAATCCTCCAAAGTCTAGACTGAGCCCAAGTAACAAAAAATAATTACACATCACAACAGTGACAAAACCATATCAGGAATCCTCATACTCGCAAGCCCCATATGCTCCTGCGATCCATGAATATCGCTCTCCATAAATCCACCAGCCGACTGCTTGACACCCATCCTGACTCTCGGTATAGTTACCTTGAATGAGATAGCCGGGTCAAAGAAACCAATCCAGATGATGTCCTCTTCTGCGACGCCAATGGCTTTGGCTACGTTGCTTGGCGAGAGAAGATTCGATGCTTTCATGGTGTTGTAAATTTCTTTTGATGAGAATATTGCGTCGATGGTGATTTCGTAAGGTCCTGCGTTTTTGGAACGGAGGACGCGGCAGAGGTCTGATAGGGTTTGGGGGTTTGTGATGGGCTGGGAGGGAGTTGGCGCTATGTGCTCTGCGCCTTGCGAAAGAGGAACTTCGTCCAGTCTCTCAGGTATGAATCTGGTTCTTGGCTTCAAAGATCCCTTGCCAATCTTCGAAATAATCCCTCTTAACAAAGGCCCTTCAAGCCTTCCATCACTACCCGGGAAAACACGCTGCTCATCAGCGTCCAACTCCATCAAATGATAGAGCGAAAACTCCGCACAAGGTCCCAACTCAAGTTCCATCAAACCTCCAATTCCAAATCCAAAGTTACCTGCAGTTGCTTTCTGTCCTGGATATGGAGCATGCTACCACTATTAGCCACAACAAGAAATAGACGGAGAAGAATGGGATAAGACTTACAATCATCCCAAC
Source organism: Fusarium citri (assembly GCA_004367485.1). NCBI lineage: Eukaryota > Fungi > Ascomycota > Sordariomycetes > Hypocreales > Nectriaceae > Fusarium > Fusarium citri. The sequence goes on from QHHH01000163.1 coordinate 46,035, forward strand.
TCTAGCTTTCGACGCAATGCTATTCGCCAACTGTTGAGTCGAAGCAAGTGCCTCCGCAACAATAAATAACTGTCCAGGCATTTGTCCTTTTCCGTAGACATGAAAATCTAGTTTCCATTTGCTTGTTATTTCGGGGTGCTGTTGTGCTACGTAGAGTTTAACGCGGGCCAAAACCTTGTCGATTTGCGAGATAAGGATATCTGTCGATGTTAGTTAGAGTTGAGTCTTGGTATTGGCTGGGTGACATACAGTCTTTCACGCTGCCCATGAACATGGATCTATATCCAACTATGCGTGCAGCTTCAAGCTTGAATTGATACGGTGTCCCGTCTTCTTCCGAGGAGCGATATTTACTACCGCTTACTCGAACGGTCTTTCCATCGGATAATTGCTCGTAGTGAGAGTCATCTAGATGGATGGAACCGCCAGGTCCACGAAGAACGTCCGGTCGTGTATTCTCATAAAGCGTATGCGCAGCAACAGAAAGAGGCGTACAAACCGAATCAGGAGCGGTAGGTCTAACATCGAACAACCCACTCGCATAGACAGTCGCTACAGCACCATGCGACTTGGGCGTAGAGCATTGACCTCCACACTCTAGAATCTTGCCCATGTGTAGAAATCCTCCTAAGCTGGAGTGGAGTTGTTTGTCGGTCAGTTCTGTCTGACACATGAGTTGGTGGACGCAATATGCTGCGTATGGTGAAGGGTCGTAGGCTCGGCCGCCGATGATGATGTCGAATTCCGGGTTGGCGTTCATGGCGTCGAGGAAGGGTTCGTAACCTATTTGGGCTACTACGCGAAGGGAGGATTGGATTTCTTCTTCTGAGGCGGGAGGGACGCAGGGACCACAGCCTGTTAGACGGCCTTGTTTGAACCGGTCGAGGATAGTATCCTTGTTGATGTTTGAAAATAAAGAAATGGTGTTAAATGAGTAATCACTACATCCCAAATTAGTACAGATACTCAACCTTGAACTAGTAACTCACCTATTCCCCTCCTCCTCAGTAATCTCCCTGATGATTTCTTCCATTTCTTTCACATGCTCATTAGTACCATCACCACCAGCAGAGGCAAAAATAAGCGGTACATCAAACGTATGAACTAGCTTCAGAAGTTTAGATAGATCTTTGACATAAGATGACCGAGGAGAGGTCATTGATCCAAGAGCTAACTTCTGCGGACCACTGTCTGTAGAGCCAGAATCTATGATGATAGCTGTTGGTATGCTGGGGTCTAGACGAGTGAGTTCGTGATGTGTTAGCTTTTCGTCGAAGCCGTAGCCTAACATGCCGACTGGTGTGATGATTTGGCAGATTGGTTTATCCATCTTGGGAGATGCGGCTAGTTGTTCTTCGACATCTGAATTAGACGTGTAAACCATAGTGGGTAGCAGCGATGTTAGGATAAGCAAATAGGAAGGAATGATACAATAGAGTAAGAATGGTAACACAAGATCTACGGCGCCAAAACAATTGTCTACTTTATCCCCTCCCATTGAGCTATTTATTACATTGACGCGTACTCGCAACACTTCGCCAAAGATGAGATTAGAAGCATCGACCGTGTGAAACGGTTGATATCGAAGCACTTTAGTCTCTCGCAGTCACCAGCCTAGTCCGACGGATAAGCAGACACAGCCAGTTGTCCTACGGACAACCATCAATCACTAGCCCCGGTAGTTAATTTAGACGATGAGAAATGCCGATCGCTTGATTTATCAGATCCTTATCTATTTATGAAGCTCAGATCTCGAATTGATGCATCCGTTGCAAATCTCCCAATCGCTACCTCCCCATGCTGTCAACGCCTATTCACCGTAGAAAGTAAAATCTGACGGGCTTCTAGACGCTACAAATAAGCATAATTTTAATTGAAGTAATTGACTCACGAATCTCCCGAATCGTAAGCACTTGGTCCGCGAAAAGGTTTTCGCATCAGCATCGTATCTCAACGTTCGGAAAATTTCCTCCACCCCAGCGTCTCTCAAGTCCGAGGTCCGTAGGGCTTTGAAGACAAGGGCTAAGCTTATCCACCCTGCCCCCTTCAAAATAAAACATGCATAAGCACACCCATTCCCACTACAGAACTGTCTGTGTTACTTTTTGGCTATTGACTGCGCCTTGTCAGCAAACACAGCCATCCTTGTTTCATCTCCGCACTGGCCCTTCACACAATTGGTCGAGCACTTTAACAGCGTAGCATTTAGGTCTGAAGGATTCGCGATAGGATTGAACGGATTCCACGTTTTGGTAGTCCGCAGGGCTGATCACCAAGTCCGAGGGTGTAGAGTGCGAGGGGAGGATTAATTTAATACCCAGCAATTGTCCTTCAATATTAGAATTACCATCTTACAATTCCCATATCAAGGACTATAAATTGTTAGTCCGTGCGGTGTTATTTCTCATCCAATTTCGCCAATCTTCAATCGTTCACTTCACTGTAATTAACGCCTTACCCTAACAGTCAGTCAACACCATGGCTTATCACGACAGACGCGATAGCGATGGCAGTGACCCCATCAAACCAACCCACCACGAAATGGAAACTTCACGATCATGGCATCAAGTCCCCCAATCTGAGGAAGACATCACAACCTGCGACCCCTACACATCCCAAACCCAAGACCTAAAATACACAACATCAACATCAGCACCAGCACAGCCCGATGATGAATCCCAAATGCCTCTACGTCAAGCTATCAAGCTTTACCCCAAGATCGCAAGATACTGTCTCGCAATGAGTATCCCCGTAATCGGCTGGGGCTACGATCTCGTCATTGTGGGAGCTATCGTCGGTACAGATAGTTTCTTGGAGGACTACGGAGAAATGATCCATGGAAAAATGGACACACCAGGAAATTGGCTTTCGCTCTGGCTTGGTCTCCCGCCTGCTGGTGCGGCGATTGGATCTCTTCTCGGTGGCTGGCTACAGGACAAGATTGGTCGAAAGTTTACGCTTTTGATGGGCACGATTGTTTCTATCGTTGCTATCGCCTGTATGTTCTTCTCGCATATTCCTGAGCCGCTGGATACGAAGAGGATGTATCTTACCGCTGGTTTGACCATTCAGGGTTTTACTGTTGGTATTGGTAAGGGTGCTTGTGTGACTTGGGTTTCTGAAAATACGCCTACTGCTCTTCGTGGATCTGCAATGGCTCTTTTCCCCGTCTTCACTCTCTTGGGTCAATTGATCGGTCTTCTCGTCACGCTTGCCATCAACAGCATCGAGGGAAACTCCGGTTATCTGGGAGCCTTTGGGTCACAGTGGATTCTCGTCCTTGGACCTCTTCTGCTGTCAATATTCATGCCTGAGAGTCCAGCCCATCTTATCCGAACAGGCCAAGAAGAACGCGCAATCAAATCAGCTACACGACTCTACGCGCCCAAGGTCAATCCCTACAGTCAACTCGAGCGGATCAGAGCTACAATCGAAGAGGAGAAGGCCCAGACTGCGAATGCGACGTACTGGTCTTGTCTCAAGGGCACAAACCTGCGAAGAACTCTCATCGTCGGATTGGCGTCTATCTTCCCTGGACTCTTTGGCATGGAACTTCTTTCCAACGCTAATTTGTTTCTACGAAGTATGGGTATGGACAGTATGCCTTCTCTGATCTTCATGGCTGTGGGTGTTGTTGCCGGTATGTTGGGTAATGGTATTGGTTTCTGGCTTCTTTCACGAACTGGCCGTCGGAACATGATTATTCCTTCTCTTGCCGCAGCTGGAGTTCTATGGGGAGTCATGGGAATTACCGGTTTCTGGTCTAGTGAGGCTCTTACCTGGGTCGCCGGCGGTATCATGATGTCCATCATCATCATCTGCGGCTTGGGAGCTTGGCCCGCAGGATTCGCCATCGTCGGAGAAACATCCTCGCTCCAACTCCGATCCCTGACACAAGGCTTGACCAGTGTAGCAGAGAAGGGCTTCTCTATCATGCTGGCTATCGTGCTGCCTATGCTGTTCAGCCGGGACAAGGCAGCGCTTGGAGCCAAGACAGCATTTCCGTTCTGCGCAACGTCGTTTATTGCTGCTATTTTGGCCTGGTTGTTTGTGCCGGAGATGAAGGGACGAAGTGCGATTGAGATTGATCAGATGTTTGATATGAAGGTGCCTGCTAGGAAATTCAAGACGACCAAGTTGCAGCCTCATCATGCTCAGGAGGCTTCCCCTCTTGCGATGCAGGAAAACTATGCTTAGAGTTGGAAGGAAGGATAGATGATTGTTAGGTTTTGGTTTGGGTTTGGGATCTTTCAGAATAGATGAGAAATTGACTTTATGATTTGTTTAAAGAAGAGTTCGCATTGCAACTTAAGCCCAAGCTCATACGGTATTATGACTGGGATGACATGTTACCTCTATCCTCCGCTAATGATGTGCTCCAGCATAGTAGTGTGTATCTACCGGCGGCCCAAGATACTGTTCCGCCACTCCAAAGGATAGATGTCCCGGTCGTCCACCCTGATAAGGCACCACAACACCCCATCTCAACTTCCTAGCAGCTACATCCGATTCCCTCGCCTGACCTCTATGTATCAACGCCATATCTACATCTCCCTCCTGCTTCTCCGCCTGCAACCTCAAAACATGACACGCAGCCGACAAGACAACCGAGTTCCCTGCAAAAACTACCATACCCTTACTTATCTTTCGTCTTCCAATGAAAATTGGGATGAGTATAGCGCAGAAACATATAACGAGAGTAATAAGAACAGCCAACGTCGAAAAGCCTAGACCCCTACCACTCCAAATACTTTCTCCATAAGGCGGAAAAGCTTCATATCCAATATTAACTTTCGGGAAAAGACAATTTGACAACAGCCAGTGTAGAATACCACTCATGGCAATCAGCGGAATTGACCAGATATAGGGAAGTTGTAGGCGGTGCGTTCCCTGCTGTGACCCTCTGGGAGCAGATACACGAAGAGGTACGAATTTCTGTGCATATTCTGACAGTTCCCGCTCAGATAGCATACGTGTCATAATATTGTTGTAAGCAAAGTACGACAAGGCGAGGACGAGATGGGGTAGGTTTGCAAAGAGAGCTCGGTGGATGTCGCCCATGTTGTCTGATCGCTCTGGTCCCGCGTTGAGGTTGTGACCCAAGGTTTGGGAGGTTGGACCGAAGCTGGATTTAGTTCTGAAGAGATTGGTTAGAGGACAGATGATTTGATAAATGGGAAAGACTTACACTGGCTGTGTTCGAGACCCTTCAGCTAACAAACCAATTCCAATACCAAGAAAGACTGCAAACAGGAGATATGAAGATATCCACAGTCCTCTCGGAACAGCACATCCCAATTTCCTCTTTTCTCCCCTCCATTCTCTCGCCCCAGCTTCACGTCTCGTCCCCTTAGCTTCTTCATCACCAGGCGCTCCCGCCCAACACATTCCAGCTGTCGAGGCGTCCGGCGCGCTGATAAACGAATCAACAGCCTCTCCCGGCGTAACGAACAAGTTGTCATGTCGGCATTTGATAACCACCGCTAAGCAAACGAGTGCTTTAAGCGCTGTGAAGACCCAACTAACCAGTAGCGCAATGTTAGAAACGCGTACGCCACAGGATTCTTCGATGGGTTCGGCAAGACAGTACAGCGCTTTCAGTTCCTCTGGTCCAGAAGTAAAATTCGTCTTCATAATTCCTGTGTTGACATCGAATCTCATCTTCGAAGCAATTTTGTCCTTCTCAGTGAAGGCTTTGCCGGCGCCAACGCCTGCTTCACTCCATTGAATGTAGTCGTCTGTCAGACTTAGCTCTGTCATCAAGAATAGAGAATTGACGGTGTCTGATCGGTTCGAAGACGGTAAGTCGGAGCGTACTTCGGCTGTTTTCCACCCTTCCGTTGACGAATTGCCCGGTTCTTGAACAACCATAACAACATTCCGGTGCTTCCGAAGAGCCTGGTATGGATCGTTGTAGATATCCATACAGTCGCTCACACTGATATTGCTCCACCTCGTCGCATTCGCTGCGACCTCTTCGATAAACCTATTCGCATGCTCCAAACGTCCAGAGACAGGAAACTGGGTTCCTGGGTATTTCCAGTCATACGAATCGGCTCCTACACCCGGAATCTCAAACACTGCACCACCTATAAATGGTTCTGTCGCGACAACAGAGAAATTTTCAGTAGATACATGAACTGTATAAATACTAGCGTTCAGGAAAAGGTGAATAGGAATCGAGCTCAGACTTAATAACAGCCAAAAGAAGCATTTCGTTCGTGAGAAAAATGATCGTGTGAGATTATGCAGTGACTGCACACCGACTTCAACATATTCACCGCTGGAATGCGCTTTGTCGATGACTTCTCTCGTCGGCGCGGTGAGAATCTGCATAAAGAAATTTGACGATGATAGAATTAATGTGCCGAGGATATTGATGATGAGATGGACTGCTATGTCGACTTTTGACGAGTGTGAGCAACTGCCTTTGTAGATCTCGCTGGTTCCAGTAGACTCATATTTGAAGCCAGCGACAGATATACAGAAAAGCACGAGAAGGACTGTGGTTAGAGTCCAAATGAGGACCGTGTTGATTAGAGCTGTTCTTCTCCAGCCGGCAGAAAGCCAGAGCTTGCAAAGCCTGAAAACTTCAAATATCATAATTTCGTTACAGCATCACATCGCCCTCCCTCCCAAGACCCTTGATTGTAGTGGGGATCAGCAAGCATTTTATCCTCGTGCGGTATTTTGAGGGAGGCTTGGGAGGCTTCAAAGTCTCAGCCACAGTGAGGCCTTGGCGTTTTTCAGCTTTGGTTGATCATTGCTCAACTTTATTGATCACATGGCTTTCGGGGACACGGTATGCTGGATGTGGAATAGTCGCGATATCTGTTTGCGGGGGTTGAAAGCACGGCCACGATTGATCCCTGCTTTGTTAGCAGCGGCGTTTGCCTTTTTGATGAAGTGAATGTGAAACAATTAAAGGGTCGAGATTCATGTGTATCCTCCCTGGAGCCTTTACTCTCATTGCAAAACCAAGTTGAAACTGAACTCTCATCCGATGCTAGCACGTGTATATCTAGTCTAAGTCTAACAACATAAAAAAGCAAATGCTCTCAATTGTCATTGCTACTCCAGTAATGATTCACCTGCGGCTTAACATCCTCACTTCCATACGCACTCCCCCCATAGTTCAAATACCCCTTCGTATAAGGTACAGCAGGAAACTTCATCTTAATATCCTCCTCATTCCCAAACACCCAAACCGTCGCCATGCCCATAACTTGATGCTGCGCGACATGACAATGCATCATCCAAGCACCCACGTTCTCCTCCGTAACTCTAATTCTCCACGCTCTCCATCCAGCAGTATGGTGCGGGACACCCTTGACTGCATATCTATAAAGGTTCGTCGTATCGCGTAGCACGGGCGTGAAGTTGGTGAAATGCTCTTCGTTGGATGTGGCGTTGTATGTTCCGTTGCCGGAGCCCAAGTCGTAGATGTGGTACCCGTGGACGTGCATAGGGTGGAAGTCCCAGCCGCCTGTTGGGCCGTTGTTGTTTTGCCAGACTATATCCAGAACTTCGCCGATTTTGGCAGGGAAGGCTTTTGTGACGGGATCGAAGCCGCCATGCTCTAGGGCGGCGGTGTAATTGGGGGTTTTGCCGTTTTCGTAGATTTGGATGAGGTATGGGACTTGGTGGTGTTCTGCTTGAACGCTTTCCTTCCATGGTAAACCATTTTGACTATTATCGTTAATAAAGTGAACGTGGGGATTGATGGGTGACTTACGCCCAGGCTACTGTGCCGTTCAAAGTTCCGTTCTCATAAGCACCCGTCTCCATAATCTGATTGATCTGGATAGTCACAGTCCTTGTAACTTCCGATAACTTGGGGAACGCGGCATTATTCTTTTCCGATAACCCCTCAAGAGCATACTCGAGGTAATCAGACGTGTCGTTCGATAAGACAACAGGTGACTTCTCAGGAAGTGTCTTGGGAAGGTGTTGATACTCGTCGCAGTTGTACTTGAGCAGTGCATAACCACTGATCATCTGTGGTCTATCCCGACTTTCGTAACGAATCCAGAACTGCGAGTTGTCTCCTTGGCAAACTTCCTTCGCAGGTTTGGTCGTTATGAGATAGCTGAAGCGTTGACCGGAGGATACCTGGACATGATCAATCGCCGCAGGCTTGGTGTATGATCCATCGGCCTCGATAACGGTAAAGTTGGTGTGATCATCAATGCCTAGCTTGATCATCGATAACGCAGTAGCGCTGATGACCCGAAGGCGATAGACTTTACCTGGATCAACGTCGATAACATGCGGCATACAGCTCTTATCATAAGCCTCCCAGAAACTCTTGTTCCCACTGTTTCCCTGTAGCGTGATAGCCTGGGGCTCACCCGACCACTTAAACGGATCCGCCAGCAGTCCCTCCTCAATCACCCCATCCTCAGCAGCATAATCATCCGCGACTATAAGCGCGACATCACCACCATACTCATACTGCGGCTCATCAGCGTCTTCAACAATCAGAATGCCATGCGCAGTGACAATCTGAAAGCCAACGTGCGAATGATAAAAGTAAGAACCCGCATCTCCCCTCTCGGGGCGGATTTCGTAATCGAAGAAGTGACCCTCTGGAATGGGCCATTGGCTAACGAGTGGTGTGCCATCTGAAAAAGGTGCTGCGCGCTGACTCAGACCGTGCCAGTGCTGGTAACGTCAGCTTGGGTAAAACATAATTGATGAGGTGTGCTTACGACAGTGACGTTGTTGTCGGGAATGTGATTGTACACTCTGATCCATGTCGTTTGTTCTTCTTTGAGATAGAGTGTTGGGCCGGGGAACGTGCCGTTGAATGTAACGGATGATCTTGTTTTGCAGTTGATTTGAACGTCGTCGAGGGTGGCTTCTAGAACGTAGTCTGGCGTGAAGGTATCATCGTGGACTTGGGTTTTGGCAAATGCGCCAGCCAGCAACGGCAGCAACGCGAGAAAATGGACCAACATCATTGATTGAAAAAGTGAGTAGCATCACAGTTAAATTTTGTACTGGGAATCAGTCATATAAATAATTGTGTTACAAGGTCTCAGCCATGTTACACGTAACGACGGTAACATCGCAATCTAGACCAGGCCAATCCCATCAAGCTTTCAGCCCGTCGTCAGGGTGAGCACTAAAGCATAATCACAGCAAACAAGCTAGCCTTGGTTCCCAAAATGGTGCTATACGACGGCAAATGACGTCCATGATCTTCATATCTGGGGTAAATGACAAGGGAAAAAGCCAAGACTTGTAATTGTCACATTTTAGTTAGGGCGAAGGATTCTCGTTTGTAAGGACGAAGGATTCGAAGGATTCAAGCTTCACTGGAAAACTGGGAACTTCACTACAGCTGTCAAGGGTGATAGGCGCCCAGCTTGGGCTATTTGGGGGCTAGTAGTAGCACTGGAGTGGTGATCTGGGGGCTGTGGGCTTATCTAGGCGCTATCTAACATCTACCGAGTGAGATCATCTCATCAGTTAATTACTCTTCGGAAAATACAGGATAGCATTGGTCGTCCATGATCCGGTTTGCCGATTGATATCTTGAAGAATCAACTGCCGACTCCAGTCAAGTGTCGCTTAGCGGGCTAAGCATGACATGGCGGACGCTTTGCACAGCCCGCAGAGATTTTGAATGATAGCTGAATACCAGACTGCCATATCTGTTTCTGAGCTACGGTACAATAATTGATCCTGGAAGTCAGTAAAAAGATGAGATACTCTCAGCAAGATGTTTAAAGTCAAGAAGCTGCTCCCTTCTCTGTATCGTAGCTCTGCTTGGCAGTGACATCGATATGTCTCCAGCAAAGCTTGGTATCGCATTAACAGTGAAAATCTCTGCGGGCTGTAGGTCCCGTTAGTGCATCCATGCCTCATATGGAACGCGTAACGCGCTAAGGATCCCTGAACTTACCCTACGGCAACTGAAAACACGGCAATTGAACTGATGGGGATTGAACCGAGACGCGGTAATTGACTCTATGGCATCAAAATATGGCAAATGAGATTTCGCAAGTCCGATTAACAGAATGTCGGTTTTTGGAGCCAGCTGTGGCACAACCGTTGAACCAGATGAGATTCGCTCGGGAATTTTGTTTGGCAGAAGAGTCAATCAGGCCGATAATAGCGTTGTTTAGGATGCTGCTCCACCGAGACCAAAATTGCCATGTTCAAACTCAATCACGAACCTCGGTATCTTAAAATATGCATCCAAGCCTCGAGTCATCCCACATAACTTGTAAAGCAATCGGACATGAATTTCCGGATCGTCCATTGGGTCAAGTGCCGACGCTTAATCTCGACAAAGCCGCCACATCGTCATGCTGTACTAGAAAGATGAATGACTCAGCCTAGACTCTTGGTATGAACTTATACAGCGAGTAAGGGAATAAGACTCTCAGCACGTGAGTTATAGTGTCTTCAATTTGCCTGCCGGATTATACTTGTAAAGAACAGCCCCAAGAACATCCTCAGCCCTACGCTAGGACTGGTTCACGCATCTAGTCGCGGCATGGAAGATTATCAAAGCAATATGATTTGCTTCAGTGGTGTTACTGGTACCTGATACGTGATGAGGCTGAGACGGCCACTGACGGCGGTCCATCGGAGATCTTCAACACGACTCAGGGTCTTGCCAAGGCTCCATTTTGCATCGCTACATACTCTAGACGACATGAAAGCCAAGATATATGCCTTTCATCCGGGTCACGGCATCAAGTGCCGACATACACTGACGAACGAGGTTGGACCATGTATACATGGCAGTCACTGAATCGTGTCGTATTCTTTATGGGGTCTGACCGGCAGCAGCATTGACCATCAAGGTGGGCGTCGTCCATGATCAGAGACCAGGATATCAACTCCACTAATGAGCAAGCAAAGGCGAGCGTATGGACTATTTGGCTTCTTTTCTGCTTTTTTTCTCGAGGAAGACCGACTGTTGAAGACGTACAGGCAAGAGGATATATTACTGAGCGTATTGAATGGACTGGCAACGAGATTACCTTCGAGTGGTACCACAACACCCGTGGTGACGATATCATTGACGGATCCCACAATGACATAAAGAGGAGTACGTCACACATTGTATCTCCAAATTCTAGTATAGTACGCTTTATTACTCAGCAAAATTAAAACCATAACCCTATATTGGAACAGAACGTAGTCAGAGGCTCCCAGCGGATCTCCGCAAGATCCATATTTCCAGGGGTACTCGCACAAATGAGCAAAACCCACTTGCCATGCCTTGCAAGGCAAACCCTGTTTAAGAACTCAAGCAGACCTAGCTGGTAAAGGGAACGTGGACATCTAGCAACCAGTCTTGCAAGTGCAATCTCCTCTACACTACTGTGCAACCAGTCTAGCCAGTTGGCCAGTGTCTTCCACAGCCACCACTGGTCGGTTTCTAGTCTATCGCTATTATAGTTATCATCCACCAGGCCCTAAACCCCCACAAGGACTTTATCCGGTTTGTTAAGCTACAGATCTAAAATAGTTAATTTCTTTCGGGACAATATAACAGTCCGCTAGTATCGGAGTCCAAAGAAATAATTGGTAATTTGAAGGCTGAGCTATTCATATTGCTTTAAGCTGAGGATCTAAAATAGTTAGCTTGTCTCGGGGTATCTAGAACACGGGCCGCTTGGAAGAAGTAATTGGCCCGGTATACGGATGAGCTTGGACGGAGAGCGTGGTCCAAGCAGTTTATCTAGACACGTTCGCCTAAACAAATCCGGCTGTATAAATCAAAACCCTAAGGTAACATCAAGTCTTAATTAGGTGGCAAACCTTGTGAAGCTATATCCATAGATATCTCCATAGAAATGGTTGCTGTACCGCTTTTGCCGCCATGCGATTCATGCGATACGTTGGTGCCTCCCGCAGGAAGTTTTGGATAATTGGGTCATCGCACTTGGGAATAGCATCATGCACCCAAAATCCAGCAGAAGATAAGGTAAATGGTAGACATTGGCTTTGCGCAAGGAATGTGATGTTTCAATTGTGTTGCAGTAGCCATCTTCCTGAAACATCCATCCGGATGAAGAAGTCTGCATTATCTGTCAATCTCAATGGGTCAACCGATGGATTAAAAAGGTAATTGACTATTGTAGGGTAGACGAAAGGCCAAGTGATTCAGCTCTTGGCATCCTCTTTACAGACGAAAAGCTAAACCCAAAGAGGAACATTGTTTTTTGACTCATGAGGCCTCAGACTTGGTCCATTGCGGTCCACCGCAGTCACGTCAAGATCGCATCTTCACCAGTGACCATCTTGACGAAGAGTCATTAGGTGGATACAGTTCACGGACCACTGACACGGTAACATCGCGACAGCACGAACCCGGATTATCATAGATCACCCCCGTATCAGGACTAATATGTTTCATACAGCAGTTCGTGACAGTATCGAGCACTCGAGGTCTCAGATATATCCGTCAAAACTCAAGCTACCGGTCCTTTTGCCAGATTTTTCCCACGCTAGAAGTGTGTCAAGGAAAAGGTCCGATGCCACTGGAGACTAGTGCGTGCTAACTCAGGGGTCTCTGACTCTGTGCCACTAAGCCGCACAGGCACTAAGTAGCAAGTAGTCGTTAAGCTCCGAAGGTGTAAAGAAAAACACGCACCAAAATCATGATGTGACTATTTCTGTGCCGCACAACCAGTAGATAGTGTTTAAGCCCTCCGAGACTACTGTAACGGTTGAATTGGTTCAGCCCAGACGTTCTTTGCGAAATGCTTTCCTAATGTGATGATTGTATCCGTTGAAGCAAACTAACTTTGCGGAAATAAGTACATCAGCATGGTATGGCGTCATGTCCTTCTTCTCCACTTGACATTCATGTTTTTCTCCTTTTGGCGGTTAATCATCTTTTTTTTTCATCCCGAATGTCCCGAGGTTAAGCAGATCTGCAACCCGAGTGGAGTCGGGAATCGCGCAAGTGACCGAACCTTATCGTCTGAACTACAATGCTACGTATCCGTACTTATCTTTTCTTTACCACCGGAAATATTGCTATAGCATCCTGACATATTTTCAGCCATACCGTTCAATTGGCTTGGCACCTTCCCGTAATGTCCGAAGCTTCTAGCCACCAATGAACCAAAATACGACATGCACGTGCAGCGGTTCCTTTCCGCTTGCTACTCCCACACGTGTTTGCCACAGACACAGGGGCTAGCCGATCTGTCCCCAGTCCCCATGAGACTTGTTCATCCAATAGAGTCCCAAACCGCCCCTGCATTTTGTTCAGGGGTTTCAAACGTTATCTGCTTCAGTTATTATGCAGACCATCGCCCAGAACACCTATATCATGCCAGACCAGTTCCATGTTGGTAGTCACCTTCCTACAATGTTTGACCTTTTGAGTGCTCGCTTGCTCTTTTGACTCTTTGGTGGCGAAAATATACCCGAAATCACGGAAATATCTAGCCTTTTACAGACTATAATATCCACAAAGCCAGGATAAAACCTGACTCTCAAGCGGGTCAAAAACGTGGACTCTTGAATCGAATGCGTAGGGGTCTGTGCACGTCTGATCGCGAAACTAACACCAAGTGTCCTGTCCAAGGGGTTTTGGTTCGCAAGTCTTCTTTAGTCTCAGGCCCCGTCCCTGCAGATGATCTGCGGCATATATCTGGGGACGACCACCCCCCTGGAATGATTTAAAAAAGAAATGTGTGCCTCTTACTCCAAAGATCCTGTGTTCCTCGTGTCTTAGCTTAAGTTATACATCATGAAGCTGTTTCGTGGGATTCTTGCATGCCTCTTGGTGTGCTTACCTTTGGCATGGGGCAAGGATGACCCCATGGCTCTATTGGCCACTTTACCTCCATGTGCAGTAAGTTTCCAAATTGCTTTTTTCTCTGTTGGGAATGATTACTGACGTGTCTAGTTGAAATGCATGGTTACTGCCGTCGAGGCTTCGACATGTGAACTTGGCGATGTCAAGTGCACATGCACCAATGCGGCGCTTACAGCCCAGATCGAGAAATGCGTCTTGACGTCCTGCACAGTCCCTGAAGCTCTGAGTATGTCACTCCCCAATTGACGCAAGACCTCGGCTAACAATCACAGGCACTAAGAACACCACCATGACAACATGTGGCGCCCCCGTCCGCAACCACCGAACCGAATTCGTTACCCTCAACGACGTGATGGGAACCATCTCTGGCGTCTTCGTCCTCCAGCGATTCGCAACAAAATTCTTCTACAAGCTTCCTCTCGGTCTTGACGACCTGTTCATCGGCTTGGTCATGTGTTGCGCGATCCCCTCCATCGTCATCAACTCATATGGTCTAGCACCCAACGGCATGGGTCGCGATGTCTGGACCCTACAACCGGAGCAAGTCACCAACTTCGGCCGCTATTTCTACGTCATGGCCGTTCTTTACTTTTGCCTCCAATGTTTCCTTAAACTGTCTATGATTTTCTTTTATCTTCGTATCTTCCCGACCAAGGGCGTTAGGAGGAGTCTTTGGACTAGCGTTGGCTTTACATCTTTGTTCGGTATTGTCTTCGTCTTTGTTACGATTTTCCAATGCCGACCTATCAGTTACTTCTGGACCAAGTGGATGCACGATGCTGACCACCCAGGAACATGCGCTGATATCAACGCTATCACGTGGTCTGGCGCTGTCATCAACATTGCTCTTGACTTTTGGATCTTGGGTATTCCGCTTTCGCAGTTGAAGAAGATGAACCTGGATTGGAAGAAGAAGTGGGGTGTAGGAATGATGTTCAGCGTTGGTGTCTTGTGAGTATTTCTTAATGCCGCCTTCGATCATTACTAACATATCTCAGCGTCACAATCATGAGTATCCTCCGTCTCAGCGCCACCGTCCGAGCTGGAACAAACGGCACCAACTCGACATGGGAATACCTCGCCGTAACAAAATGGTCCACCATCGAAGCCAACGTCGGAATCGTCTGTGCCTGCATGCCTTCTCTCCGAATCCTCCTCGTCCGCATCTTTCCCAAGGTACTCGGCACATCCAAGCGTCGCTACTACAACTACGGAAGCGATCAGTACGGCAGCAAGCACGGTGGTCCCAACTCGAATATCAACCGCTCGCGCGCACAAACCCTGGGAACAACTTCCAAGGTTGACAAGACCAACCACACACATTCACGAGTTGATCCTGTTGGTATCACTTGTGATCGCTCTTATGAGGTGGAATATGGCAATAATGATGAGGTGCAGTTGGTTTATATGAAGGATATGGATAGGAGCAGTGCGAGGTCGAATGAGGTTTAGTTGAACCTCTTGTACATTATGCGCTTGGCTCTTTACTTCTGCTCCTCGCTGTCACTTGTTTTATGAGGTGTTCAATTGGACATCTTTCGGCGTAAATGATAATACCCCTTAGGACTACAATACAATATTTTCTAATCGAATCTTCTTTTCAACTTCTCAATCATTGGGTAACATTGAACTTGTAGACATGTCAACACCAATAACCTTGGCGTCGCATTCTAGCCTCAATCAAGGTAAGTCCATAGGATTTCCAAGTCCGTCGGACAAGATAAGCTTCAAAACAAGTCTGACAAACCATTCCTTCAACTACGTCAGAATTATCAATCCCAATCCCTGTCGACATAGGTGCGCCCTTCATGTGATTGTCATCATTCCTTGGCACCTCAAGACGATCACATAAATTGAAACGAGTCCGTGACATGACTCTCAGACTGTCAGTAGATCCTTATTCCGCATTTCCGCACATCAAAATGACTTCCACAAGCACCCTGACTCCAGTCTCGGACCTCGGCAGATCGACAGACTCTAGGCCAGGTTCTGACGGCACTGAACTGCAGATCATACGCCCAGACCCGTCAAATGACACTCCACTAGCCGAAGATCAAGTGCCGGACCATGCGACAAGTGCAATTCCCGACGGTGGCTACGGTTGGACCATTGTCGCTTCATGCTTCACTCTACTGTTCTGGATTAACGGGTACACTACTGCTTGGGGTGTTCTTCAAGCTGCGATCGTCCAGTTACCGAGACTGCACACTAATATTCGCACTATTACTTTTGTGGGAAGTTTGTACATGGCCTGTATGGTTGCGTTTGGATTGCTCTCTGTGAGAATTTCAAGACAATATGGTATTCGGTATACAAGTCTTACAGCGACTATCCTTTTCGGCGCAGGCTTGATCATCACGAGTTTCACGCTCGAGCATCTCGCAGGTCTATTCTGCATCGCAGGCTTACTCGTCGGTCTCTCAACATCATTACTGTATACCGCTACAAATACCCTTCCAGTCCAATGGTTCAGCAGTAAGCTTGGCACAGCAAATGGGATCGTCAAAGCAGGTGGCGGCGTTGGCGCAACAGTCCTCCCCCTCGCAACACAAGCGATGATCAACAAGGTCGGACTACAATGGACGTTCCGCATTCTGGGCTTTTCCATTCTAGCGACTGGGATTCCGTGCGCTTTGATGCTAAAGGACTTTGCGCGGGGTAGTTCGACTTCTCGCTTTGACTGGTCTCAATTGAAGAGTATGCCGTTCTTGACACTCGCCATGGCGGGGGCTGTCGGAGTATTTGCCTTATTCGTACCTCCGTTCTTCCTACCGGTGTTTGCGAGGTCGATCGGTCTCTCGGCTTCTACAGGTGCCGGTTTGGTTGCGGGCTTTGGTGCTTCGACGGCAGTTGGACGTTTTGCGGGTGGTTGGATTTGCGATCGCATCGGCTCCTTCAATGCCCTCGCCCTCGCCGCTCTGATCAACAGCGTATCCATGCTAGCAATCTGGCCCGTCAGTTCATCCCTCCCACCACTTTTCGCCTTCGCTATCATTAACGGATGTGCGAATGGGAGTTTCTTTGTTGCGCTTCCGACGGCTGTGGCGACTCTGGCTCCTGGCTCTGCTGCGGCGTCTATTAGTCTGATGACTTCGTTCTGGACGCCTGGATACTTGATGGGGGCGCCTATTGCAGGAATTCTTATCGACTCGCAGCGTGCGTCGGAAGCTGATTCAATTGAGCCGTATAGGGCGGCTATCTTTTATGCGGCGGGTGTTGGATGTGTTGCTACGTTGCTTATTATTGTTTCCAGGATGATGTTGAGTAAGAAGCTGATTAAGAGGCTGTAGTCTCAGAGCATGTAACTCTGGATGAAACAATGCGCGCATAGTATAGGACCATGACAATTGAACTTGATATTGCCTTGTACTATTCAGTTTATATGCTGCCTTAAATCTATGAACAAAACCACAGGTAACTTCGTAGGAAACTCCAAACAGTTTGTGTATCTATTGACCAAACCCCAGTTGTATCCCTTCAGTTCTTAAATCCAGGAATTCCCGATCCCGCGAGTTTTGATGAAGAAGTCTATTCCATGTCAGCAATAGCATCACTAAACCAGCGTGGAGTCACTTACACAAGCGAACGATTTGATAGTCCACACCTGGAAATTGAAACCGGCGATATAAGTGTCGCAAGTAGGCTCACCATTCTTGGGGTAAACCAATCGACCACCAACTTCACAACGGTCGTCGGAATAGACGTAGCAAGCCGTGTCAGGCTGAACTAGGATCGCCTCAATTTTGAATTCTTCGCCGTCGCATGCTCCTTTGTTGGCGCCACCATTTGTGAATTTCTCGCAGCCAGTGCCTGGCATGTCTTGGCCGAAGACATAGCATCCACCGTCGACGTCGCCTGAGATGATACGGTACTGTGAGTCGTCCTTTGGAGAGCAGATCATATCCTCGTGAAATGTTGCTGTGGGTTTATGTCAGTGTTATGTTGTGCAGAGGACGATGGTGTAGATGACTTACCTTGCCATGCCAAGACAGGAGTCATGACTGCCAGAAGGACGGCAAGAGTAGTGCTAGCGGAGAAATGCATCTTGTTGGTGTTGAGTGTGTAAATGGTTGAGGAGTGCTGAATTGATGTTGAAACTGTAGGAGGTTCAAGATCTGTTTGTAGAATGAAGAGGGGATGTAGAATGTGATGAAGAACAGAAAGACGAGAGAGATAGACAATAAGGACTTTCTTTATAGAAATGGAAAAGGTCGGTACTCAACTCAATCAATGTGCTTGTAGGCGGTGCATCGTTGAGTCCGAGAATTTGAGTCCGAGCAAGTAAACGAAGGATTTCAGAATAATCTTGGTATGATATCAAAAGGGTCGCAGGTGGATCTCTAAGCCATCGTGGATGGACCTCTAAATGGTCGCTCCCGCAAGTTAGCACTAATTCCAGCGCCTCTAGTGGTTTGAATTTCGACAAACCTGGTGACTCACTCGTTCAGACCAATCAGAGTTTGCAGTGGCAGGGATTACGGAGGATGCCTCGTAATATCATTGGGGGCTGAGCCGACCCGAAGGATCTGGTCAAGGTAACCTTGGGATAAAGTTTTCCACACTATTGCAACGTCCCTGCATAGATTGCATATTTTAGGTTTAATTATAGCTCCATAGGGCGGCCGACGCCTTTTGAAACATCCATGTCGATGACCCTTATTTCGGTGCACAAGATCATGGAAGCAAGCAACAAGAATGCAGTGCCTCAGCCCATGCCTCATTTGTGCCAGGGCGAAAAACAGGTTTTTGGTAAATATCGCAGTCATGACGCTACAAAAATGTCATGTTGTCGAAGGAAACCTCAACTATCACCATACCGAGCGTTCTAAAAAACAGAACCGGAAAAGTGATTCCAAAGATATCCCATTAGTACGATTTGGCATCGTCACGGCCATGCAGGATTTGAATCCTCGTTATCTACCACTACTATCTTCGTCTCTGTCCGCCTTGCCTATTGACACCGTAACTTGATGTGTCATCATTATACCTCGACTCATAGTATTCAACTCCGTCTCGCTCCCTGCTAGACTCTCCGACCCAACCTCCATAACATGTCTTCTTGGTATTTTGTTTCCGCCATGCCAGTATATCGAATTTCTTGTCGGTCCAGTTCGGTCGTCGCTGCTCGTGGATGCGTGGTTCGTAAATTTGCGGATGAGTGGACGCAGGGCGGTGAGGGCGACGATCATCACTGAGATACAGATCTCGGCGGTGGCCCAGATGTCTAAAAGGCGTCAATAGAAGTGGAGGATTGTGTGGAGAGGAGGGAGGGTTACATATGGAAATGTCGTTGTGGACATAAAGCATTGTTACGAAGCGGCCGACACTAACGATTATCGTGATTATACCCATGCCGAAGACGATGGCGAGTCCGATCTTCTTTCTTGTCGATGTCATAAGACCCGATAGTAGTGGGATGGGAAAAACGAGATCTGGTCGTAGTTTGTTAGTATCACTCGGTATACAAGAGAATGTTGACGTACTAAGGACCTCGGTTATAAAGTTCAGAGACCAGTTCAATCTCATCAGCTTCATGGACGTAAATACTGAACAGGCTTGGTGTCCTTCCGCCCAGTTGATAGAAGGATCGGGTCCACACCAGAATGTGACACAGAGGGATGTCGTCAGTGCAAAGATTGCTGTTATTGCTGTTAATACATAAAGCGCTCGTCTCATGGTCGAATTCGTTACGGGTACGAGATTAAAGTAGAATGCGATAATACTGAATTTCGGAAAGTAGATGCCCGTGTCAAAGAAGTAATTCGTGGCGAATCGGATCTACATCGTATGGGTTAGTCACGGTTGATGTCCAAGTAGTTCGAGATCTTGGAATTTCTCGGTCGGTTCAGGGCGTACCTTCTTGACAGGTATACTCGTACTTGCGAGCGCAAAGTCGTCCATCGCATTCATTTGGTAAGTAAGGGTGTCGCAGATAAGTAACCCCTGACAGGCTACCAAGCCAGCAATCAGCAAATAGTCAGCTGTGTAGAGGCCAAAGCCTCGGAGGTAGATTTTGACATAAATGCGACCGGCGACGAGGATGTATGCAAGGATGAGAATGATCCATTCAAATGCCTACATGAACCATAATCAGCACACGTTGTTTGTGTTATGTCGATCAGGCGTACCATTACGGCAGTGCTGGAAATCATCTTCACAAACACACCCAGCCTGCAAGGGCCGGCATACAAAACAAGACACGAGCAAAAGGAAAGACTGGGAATAAAAGAAAGGATGACAGCTTGGATATAAAGCACTACTGCTGCCAAGCTAGAGGCCCATATGATAAGGTTGCCCGCTCGAGTCAAGCAAGCCCGTGCGGGCCAGAGATAAAGTAGCAGGTCAGGTAATGGGGAAGTTATCCCCGACTAAAAGCTTACGCGGGCGGCGCCACGATATGGTGTAGCCACTTAGGTCCAAGCAAGGGCATTTGGGTAGCAAATGAGAACACCATCATTGGGAACAGCGTGGAGGCGACAGCGTTACAGTGTAGAGGCTTTACGATATCTGGGTGGAATCTGTACTGGGGAGACATCAATATTGACTTCATGAGGGATAGCGAGGTCTTGAAGAGAGACGTAATACAGTATTCCCGAAGAGTATCCCAGGAGCCTAATAACTCTGGAACATCGGTCAAGGGTTTGATAGGCGATGATACGGAGATCTGCCCAATCAAAAGCTCCATCCCTGTGGCTTATTTCTTCACGAAACTCTATTTAAGTAGTGTTGACCATTGAACCGGGGAACAACGCCGAAGGATTTATCGTCGCGCCGTCCAATATTCTAGATGGCACCGTTTAATTCTTGATGTTGAAGTTGCGCAGGGGCCGTTTATGCCAAGATGCGTGGCATTTTCAGCTTGTGTTCTAGAGGGAACGCTACTGCAGCCATTTCTACTTGGAGATAAAGGATGTGCGAGAAACGGGCTCTCGGACTTGCCCGAACAGGTGTAAGGGTCTTGTAAGCGAGGGGAGGCGGTTGGGTTATGATTTGGTGATATCATCTTGGCGTTCTGTCCATGGTGGACGTGGCTGATGAAACAGAGAAGATGAATTTGACAGGTGTGGGATCCGTCGATGATATCGTCACCGCGGTGTTCGTCACCAACCAAGGATCGTTACGGGTCCATGCTTTCGTGTCTCGTCATACTTCCTTGAAAAAGACGCCAGACTGTGTTCAAAGATGTGATACTGTGTCTAGTATATCAGCTTAGGATGATTATGTCTCTCGACAATTAACGCAGGCTCTGGAGCACATCCCCCTTGGGAACGTTTGAACAAGAGACGGGAACTTTACCTTTGCTTTAGTATTTGCCCCCATATTACTGTATTCTGTAAGTTGCCTATGCATCTGTGGACATCGTCCAACAAGCTTTTCTCTTTGAATCGATACTTTCAGATTAATTAGACCTATCTGGCTGTAAGGTGAATTCGTAGATGCTCGGTTCATTGCACTACGCTTCCGACGGTGACTGATGAGATAGGAAAGATAACTGTCGAATGACAGTTCGTGTAATCAAAAGTGTTGTTTTACTAAGTACACATTGCGGGCATCTTTATCCCCAGATGTGTCACAAGCAAACCCCGAGTAAGGCTCGCCCAAAAGCATCCAGTCAACTGTCCGGCAGGTCTTAACCAGTAGCTGGCCGAGATAGGTCAAGTAAGGTTCGGGATTGTAACACTTGAACCCTCTGGTGACGTACTTACGATAGATATATGACTTCACTGGACGCCAGTGAGGCCTCTTGATGTGCATAGCATGGCGTGTTTGAACTGGGGAAACTGGTTTCAGCAGTGAGTGTAAAGAGAACTAAGTCCGTTCTTGAAAGTAAGAACAACCTTTGCTATAGCAAAGCGGTAGATATATCGGGTGTCTACTTAAATTCTTTGAAGTTCAGCCATCAAATCGTACAGTTCAAACCAACACAATTAAATAACCACAGATTATGTCGGGCATCATTAGCCTAAGAAGATATCGCTATCTCAAAAGTGGAGAAGGCAATGCTTGTCACTTGGCTTTGAGTGTTTTTGATTGTTGTTCTCTTTCTTGTTACACTATTTATAGTACATTGCTGTTGAAGTTCAAGTTCTTATCGGGGACACTGGTACCAGAAGCAAAATATAAGCATTGAAGTATAACCTTATAGATAGTCTTTTAGATACTTATATTCTATATAATTAATAAGTAGCTCGATATACTAGAAGGATATATTTACCAGAAATATAGACAACTGCTTCTTGTTTGGTTTATTCTTGTCCCAGATATACGGCACAAACGTTGTAGGGGCCTTCAGCAGCTGGGTCCACTAATTTAGCCCACCGACCCGCCTTACAATGCCTTTTCAGGGCCCTAGGAGCCTTTACCATATGTACACATATGGTCTACACAGCCATTATGTTAGGCCGGTTCTCCAGTAAATATACTCTTTGATCGGTACTGAACATTGTGTTAATCTCTCAGCACTTGACATCCACTTCGTCCGCTTGGTCTCTCACTGTGAATTTAACCCCTCCATGGGTGCAAGACTTAACATTACCCAGACTTGCGGGAGAACTACGGTAGGATGTTGTTTGGCTCATGTGAAATTTCACTGCAAATATAACACCCACTGAGGCTCTAAGCGCTGCTGGAATGGCACTATCCTTTGTGCTCTTCACATCGCAAGGCAGCGTGATAATTGGACATTCCGGGAGGTGACTGCTATTCCTACTGAGTCTGGCTTATCTCAAGTACGGTGATCTCTTGAAATATTTCCCTCATATTATCCCATGCATGCAAGATTGGAGAGCGTTCGGCATCATTGGAGATTTGGGCAGCGCTTATGATACCTAAAAATATGGGCTCTCGACCCATCAACTGTGATAACCACTTATGCTTCCTCACAAATGGAAGTCTACTTCATCGATGAAAATTAGATGATGATTGTTTAATCCTTTTGACATGCCCATGCCATCCTATCGATGGAACGCACGGGTCAAGTCTTCGTGGCCGCTCATCAGTCGTGGGTAAGAATGATCCTCAGAAGAAGGACACGTGGAGCAAGGAGCACTCGCCTTTCTAGCTTCTGATGATGACCGAGGCCGGTAGGATAACATAATCCATGGGGAATTTCAAAGAGGTACTTTAGGAAACCTCAAAATAGTACAGGTGGATCAAGGTTCAATGGGATTAACATATCGCTCATGTCTTAACATCAGGGATTTGTTCACCGGAAAACCACCAGCCATAGTTGGTCTGACCGGAAAAGTATCATTCAGAATTGGGTGTGATTGTGAATGAGGTGAGTTTCAAACCTGCTATTGGAGCAGGATACTTGGAACAACCTTGCTAACCCTAACCCTCATAATCAGCCAATCATATAGACCCCAACAGTCCAATCAAGATTACCACTGTGACAAGTTGCTCTGCCCACCCCCTGTAGGACATTGCACCACCCTTTAAAAGTCTAGCCGATCACCCAGTACTCCGATTACGGATCACGGCTTGCTTTTGGAAAATCCACATCTTGAGGATGCGTAACTTGATACAGATGCCTGATCTTTCCAGCAAGTATATGCATGGGTTTAGGAGGATGAATACCTATATGCGCTGTTTGTGACGTTCTGTTGCTCGTTAGGTCAAGGTACGGTTGGGTCACAGAAAGTTGGAATACGCAGCCCCTGCTTGTTAGTGCTCTACCCCTAGAGTACGAAGTTGCCACGGAATCCATGTTGTTCCACATGGATCCCTCGAATGCGCGGGACTGTCACCTGATTGGAAAGCAACAAGCACAGCCCGACCGGCCACTTTTCTCCCCGATCTTGTTCGCGTCCCGTCCAACTTTGCTCCTCCTTTCATACTTCTCCATTTTCAAGCGTCTTTCGTCACTTCCAGAGCCCAGTTGCTCTACAGTAAATATCCATACCCCGATGCCTTCAAAGTTTATTTCACCACGACGTCTCGACTACCACATATTATGGAGATGCATAGCGGCTTGCCGCCCGGTCGCTTACGATGGAGAGGTGTACGGGATCAGAAAGCGTCCCAACGCGCCAAGCGAGACATAAGACTTGTGCTTTCCACGGGATTACTTCGAGATTCGACTCTATACTCTTTTCCGGATGACAAATACCCGAGCATGATTAAAGTAGCCGCAGGAAGTCCCATACCGAGACAAAGTGGTCCTTCGGTACCAGGGCCGTCAGCATTTCAAGCTGACGTTATTACCGTAATAGTCGCCGAAGCATTACTTCAAACGGCGTATTACATATTGAGCAAGCCCGATGCATATTTCTTATTGCTAGGTCCAGATGGCAATCTTCGCTATCGGAATTGGATAGATCAGTACTCCCAAACGCACTTTCTTCATTTTCATAACGGAGAATGGCAAGTAAGAGCTGGGGCTGGGTTCCCAGAGGAAGTCCAAGATGCTGGAGGGGAAGCTGAGCATACAAGCACTAGGTCCGAGCAAGGACAGCAAGAGAAGAAGAGTACAATCAAAGGACGGCCGAGACAATGGACTTGGCCTGGAGGCGTGAGGAAAAAAAGGTCAGCAAAGTCAGAAGATCCCTCAGATGACGAAGAAGGAAAAAGGCCAAGGAAAAGCAATCAACAAAACGAGAAGACTTTGAAATTTGCCTGTCCGTTCTACAAGCATAACCCTGACGAATTCGTTGACGAACGATCGTGTTGTGGGCCAGGATGGCATACTGTTCAACGGGTCAAGTATGGATATTTCAATTTAACATTTCCCTGCCTTATTCCTTATCTTTGTTTTTTTCCGTTTGTCTTTCTCTTCTGCCACTGTTAAGCCTGATGAGATTGTCTGTCTCATCTCCTCTCTTCATGCTTGCCTTCTTCTCTTTCGACCCATATGTTCTTCTTTCTCTTATGTCTGATCGATGCTGACCATCACCTTACTCTAGGGAGCATGTACTACGGAAGCACAAAGGTCCAGACAATCAATGTCCCAGATGCTTCGAGGAATTCAAAGATAACAATTTGCTGATGCAGCACGCCCGAGCTCAAGTGATATGCAAAGTCAGACAAAATCCATGTTCTTCGTCTCAACTCGATGAAAACAAAATGAGACTACTGAAGCAAAGAAGTAAAACCACAGCAACCGAAGACGAGAAGTGGAAGAGCATGTATCAAGTTATCTTCCCAGGCGAAAGATTATTGCCGAGTCCTTGTGAGTCGCAAATCACCGGGTCGCCTGTATGGGAAACAGAGTTAATGCTAGGTTAGACTACGACCTTGAGGACAGGATAGCTGTACTTCCCCCAAGGGCTGTTGCGCAAAGAATGTTCCGAGACAACCTCAAAGGGGTACTTTCGAAACGAGGCCTAGAAGATGCAGAGATGAGCTTGGTGATTTCGGGAGCCATGACGGCTTTCGACGCAACGTTCACTGCTATGTGCAAGCAAGGAACGAGTCCATGTTCAGATGATAACCCACCAGTACCAGGGGGGCCAGTCGTGAAAAAGGAAGACGATAGCAAGCGGGATTTGCCATTGGTAACAGACTTTGATGGCATATTTCAAGGTTCATCTCAGCCTGAGGAGACTACCGAGCTTGCACCCGACGATGTATCAAACACTGCATTACACTACGGTTTGGCACCCAACCTTTCCAACCTTTCCACCGCGATACGACCTCCAGAGGTCGAACTACACTCAGGCCATCAGCAACAGATGCAACAGCTATATCAAAGCCAATTAATCCTTCAACCCGAGCCGCTTGATGGTAGTCTCCCAGCACGAATTGCAACGCCGCAATACGAGGACCTGTTAGGCATAAGTGGCGGTATATTTGATGGTCACTTGGGCAGTGAATATATAATAAGGAACAGTGTGGGAATAGAGTCCCTTTCGCGTACAGATACACAGAGCTATGGGCCAGCAGGCTACAGTTACGGACAGCCAGAGCTTTTAAGCATGGGACATGAGGATATGAGTGATTTCTTACCTCTTAACTACCAATACGGACCGGAAACAAGTGGAATGCTTTGTGACAGAGGCCAGCATTATGAGTTCAAGACCGATTACGATCAGAAGTGAAATATACAGCATTATGGCTTTATATACACCTTACATTGTTAACTCAGGAAATCAATTACCTTTTAAACGTGTTGTATTTAGACTAATATTCATCACTCTCGTTACATATCCTTGAGCATTTGCATCTGTCTACAACCTTCTGACCGTCTGGTGTGTCGACGCGTGCAGGGCAAATCATTTGCCGCTGTTGTTGCCCGCTAGGAAAGGTTGTAGTAGCTTGCTTGCAGTTGGCGTTGGCTTGACGTTGCATCTATGAGATTATTGCCGGCCTTTGTAGATATTAAGTAAGCGTAGGGCAAAAGGGATTCTGTGAGGGCAAATGAGCCACGATGTCGTTTTTGTCAATATGTTCAGAAACCGGATCTGATAACATCTATAGCATATCCCTTTTCTGCTACTACGGAGTGCAATAAACTTACGTGCGTCTACGCCTGCGTTCTGACTAAGTCAAGTGACGGCCAGCCTGCTCGGTAAACACCGCGTTGCCAGTGGTCTGCCCATCAGGCTGCCTTCCATTGCACTTTCAACCCCCATGACAACACGCTATGATGCAAGCCAAGATAAAATCCATCACAGCTTCCCTTCATTCACTTAAACAGCATTATCGTCTAAGCAAGAAATTCCTGTGGGACATTGCGATTGTAATTTCACCAGCCACAGAGGTACTTACCTCCAGTCACACGACGCCCATGCCTGTTGGGTGGCACATCTACCCCTCCTGGTCAGCCATTTCACCGGTGTAGTAAGCTGCATGTACCCCATGTGGTCGCCGAGTGAGGCATTAACTGCTCGGCTCGACAGTATTGAAATTGACAGGCATGAGGTTGAGAGGGGTGCGGTATGAAACCAATGCTGATGACATGGAAATGGGGCGACACAACCGAGAGAGAGGGGCTGCACTTCGGGCACAGTGGTACAAGCTCAAGCTGTCCCAGTGAGGCATACAAGTGCCAAACTCTTTACCAGAAAGTGGCGGGGTTGACTGAAGGAGTGAAGATGAAGGTAGCAGCACAGGCGCATTGGTAGGGCAGACACGCCAGTACTTCCTTCTCTCAGCTAACTCTCATTTTTTTCTCTTTTACCTGCTATTTTCTGGGCTCTTGAGGTGACAGATCTTCATAGCGGTGTTGAAGAGAATAAAGGGTTTATTTATGTTATCTAGATAAATCGCAACGCTTGATGATGCAAATTAAAACAATAGCATTCTTTATAACACAGCAACAGACATGTGTTAATTCCGCAGGTCATGAGTTTAGACAATTGAATCTGTTCAAATTCTCTGTATTATATCGCAAGACGTTGTGACAGTCACAATCAATGCATACAACCATGTCACATGTGATTCATAACATGGGAGACGTTTATGGCATGGTAGGATGAACACTCGAAAGATAAGAAAGTCTCGGGCGGTGCCAATGCCATCATGTCACAAGTCGGCGAGTCTGTTAAGACGATGTGGCGATGTTGGGCGGACGGATGATTCTTGGGCTCACGCCCGCCAGGTCCGCGGTGACAAAGATGCGTCTTTCCTTTTTTTTCTTTCTTCTTTTTTTTCCCCCTCTCTCTCATTGTCACACGGTTCAATTCACTGAGAGGACAGTCATTTCTGTAACGTGTCAAGATATTGGGGCTAAGGCATGGCCAGAAAGCCCCTGTTCAGAACTCTGTTCAACATGCAAAGTAAAGGGGTGCCACTTTCTCGGCAGAGGCCTGGTATAGCCTGGCCGGGCTTTTCTCACACGAAGGGGGCAGAGCAGATGATGAGAGTTTAGTCGCTGGAAAAGAGCCTGTTTTGCGTAGAGTCATGGTCCAGAGACAAACAGAACGGGTAATCGATCACCTTCCAGGATCTTCAGTTCCCATGCGTCACGACCAGCTGGGGGTATGGGCTAGATGGTGCGAGGACAGAAGGAAGATTTCTCTGATGCAGCGAAAATAGGCGTGGTGATTGTCGCGGTGGGAGGGGTCGAGCTATGGGCGTTGAGAGTTGATAGGGTAGGCACAGGGCGAGGGACCAGCCGCGCAAGCATTTAGAGGATGTGTAAAAAGATATGATGGAATATGTTGAGGGCCTCAAACTTTGAATGAGTGCGAAATCGGTCGAAGTCAAGCATGTTTCCCTTTAGTTTCATCGTTGCGATGAGAGATCTCGACCGTGGGCAAGGCATTTTCCTTTCCCTGATGCTCTCCATTCATACTTCGGAGACATTGCATCCAACCGGCGAGCGTCTATGACATTGCCTGAAAGCTCGGATGTACCTTCGGTGTAGTGGGCCCTGGTATGAAGAGGTAGTCGGACTCGCGAGAGTCTTATAAGGCGGTCCTGTTCTTCGCTGCACGATTGGGCTCACGCCATCAAATGGGAAGCTTCCCACGTTGTTCGAGGCGAGTGGTGATGTCGGGTCAGGTTCTTGGCGGTAAATTTCCCTCTTTTCTGGTAGAGGGGGAGTGTGGTCCTTGTCTTTCGGTAGTTTTGACAATGCTGGGCTGTTTCTGCCCCAGACTAGAGAGTAGTGTTCGTTGTTGTTAACAACCAATGAATTACATAAAATGAGAGGTGCAAGACGTCGTCTCGTCCCATCTTCTATCTCGCACTCCATGACAACATAAACCATAATACAACTGAAGAACCAAAGTGTAATTGCCAACAGTAAGTGGCCTTGTAGGAGGGGTTGTGAAGTACACTAATCGTGCGTGACAAAAGGAAATGATGACCGACAAACCAACAAACAACGAACAAGTCTCGATGCTTGAGAGATATCTGTCCGAAGGCAAAGACCCGTTGGACGTCCGCGGCCGCCTGATGTCTGGTGCACTAGCCCCATCGGAAGCCCAGAGAGCTAAGGAGATGAGCCAGAGCATTGCAAAGATGACTGAGAAGCTGGGTGACCTCGGTCGAGGGCCCGTGACAGACGACTCAAAGCACCACAAGATGACCCAGGAGCTCAACAATCTCCCCAGACGGGAATGAACTTGTGTATTCTCATCTATCGCATCGTTTCGTTGTTTGGATTGGAGGATCGGAGGGCTTATAGATCGTTTAGTTCGTGGAAGTGTCACTGCTGGATCAGTGTCGCGAATAGACGGAGTAATGGCTTGGTTGGAATGGTTTCAACATCGGTTCTTTCAGAGAAACGGTGAAAGCGGAAATAAAATCACAATTTCGCGGTTGATTGTACGCAACATTTGTTATACTATATACTATTACACGGGGACGGGAAGCTTGAAGTTATAATATGGCTTGAAGTTAAGACGACCAATGCCTCTATCTCTATCTGACACTCGACGAAATTGCGTCCAGACGATCGTTCGATGAGGCTTGAAGCGAGATATCTCTGAACCGACTCCTCTTGTTGGCCGCCTGGGGCAGATGGCTGCAGCCTAAACCGCGGCCTCCTTGGTCAAGGACCTTGGTCATTGGTGGGGATATGAGAGGCCTAATCATCAGGTCTCGAGGTACATACGTACCGTCACCGCTGTCCTCCCTTGTTGGTTTGTGTAACGACCACCGCCAGCTGAACTTTGGCTCCAAGCTTCACCAATCATCATCCCATTTTCAAGCCAAGAGCTTAGCTTCACGCAAGAATCACAAAATGGCGTATAAAAGTTGTTTTCATTTGTCGAAAGCTCCAACCGAGCCAAATGAGGCCAGCTATGCGATCTCTGGTCCTAGACATTAGCAGTGCCTGATTTTCAAGGCTCTTGATCTCCTTGAAAAGGAGTTGACACTGACCCTTTGAGACATGTTCGGGGAAGCGCTGAGAGAAACTAATTACGAGGCCGCTGTTCTTGAGCTCTGTCTATATCCCATGGTAGCAGAATCGCAAAGATTTACTAAACAGTTGTTGTTGAACTCACTCCTATCAAACCGACAATTATACTCTACAGACTCACTGTACCTATTGATACATGCTTCCCTACCAAACATGCCTGGCTTGCCTATTAATAGCAGAAACATCTGACATCGGACTCAATGCAGACTCTAGAGCAGCGAGAGGAAAGTTTCCCCTGCTCCGCGCGTATATTCGCCCGCACGCCGCCCAGACGGAAACAAGTAGTCCCACGGGCGATAGAGAGCCATAGATGATGTGGCTAATCAAGCTGTGGGGGCTTATCTTGTAAATTTCCGCTGTTTCGCCCGTAACTCCGCAGTATCGAAACCTCCCGTTCACCTCCATTTATCATCTGGTAATAAGTTGCTCCATTCGCCGCGAATTTCCCTCCACAGGTAAGTTCAAGAATTCTTACTGATACAATACCCTTCTGCAGCCTTTAGCTAGATCATATCGTCACGCTTGAGAAGAGCTATGGTACATTTTATCTATGAAGATATGTTCCCTACCATTACAGTAGACGGAGAAGCATAAATCAATGACCACGTTCACTCCTAGAGATTGTGACCGAACCAGTTGGAAGGTTTTACCTGCCACGTCCTAATACGCAGACTAAGTCCTCTCTTCTGTCTCAGAGTGCCTTGACGTCGCGCGGGTACGTACTGCCACTTGGGTGTGAATGGGGTTAAAATTGCAGTGAAGAGACGCATTTGCGTCGATGAAGGCGCTCAGTAGAGGTACGTACCATGATTATCTGGCCTTGGACGGGGTTAAAATTGCAATGCAAAAGGCATTTTTTCAGTAAAAAACGCATTTGCGACCACCCTCACCAAGCCACTCAATTGTATCCCAAATTGTGTCTTGACGTGCCGACTTCTTAAATACAGCCAGAGGAGTTCATTCATATCACCCGTGGTCCTAAATATCAGTTTCGCCTAGTTGCTAATAGTCCAGAAACATAACATTGAAGTTTGGATATAGTTTACAAGATTATACGGAAATCTTTTAACAGTACGTAGTTATGGTGAAGCTTGAAGTATCAAGGTTTATCACTGAATACTTATTACTGACCTAGCCGTTCTCAAAACACCACTAACAAGTGCACTGAATATGATCGGAAGCACGGAAGGATCTGTTGTGCTTCGAATAAGGACGGATAGCTGACTGCACATCTTGACACATGTACCTGGAACACATGACTTCTTCTCAACAAAGCCGTAGTCCCGATTGTCCAGTAGAGAGTGGGAGACATCCTCGACTGTGCAGTGGCCTGCTTTATTTCAATATCTTGATATTCTCATCCTCTACCTTTCTTCTATCTAGGCTAAACAGAAAATCCAGAGTCGATGACAACGTTCGTTCCCGTTATGGATTGCGACTTGATGAGTAGGATAATCTGGTCTGCCACATCCTGATGATGGTTAGCATTCAGTTTCCAAGGTGCCAGGCTTGCGTACGTCGACGTGGGTAATCTGTTTGAGCAAAGTCTTCTCTTTCGCCTCTTCGATCTTAGATTGGGGGAAGTCAGCGATCCAATTCTGCCTTCCATGTTAGCCACATCGTGAGTGAAGTTTCGTAGCCCTACCGTCTCCATGAATCCCGGCGATACGGCATTGACGCGGATGTTAGGTGCCATGACCATAGCGAGAGACTTAGCCAGATGGATCTGAGCAGCCTTGGTAACGGAGTAGGCCTGATCGTTCGTTAATTCGACCTCCTAAGACAAGTTTCGTTCCGGTGAGAATTACAATCGAGCTTCCACTAGGTTTAACACCTGCGACAGAAGAAGTCATAACAAAAGCTCCCTTCGCTTCCTTAAGACACTTCTTCGCAGCATGGCAAAGAAACAGATGAGACTTGACATTCGCCGCATAACACTTATCCCAGACCTCTTCGTCGACATTATCATCCAGGTTGTTAAAGTTGGCAAACTTGGTCCAACCAGCATTCGACACCACAGCATCGAGCTTGCCGCCCGACCACTCGACTGTCTCAGCGACCAGGCTCTCGATTTCGGATTTCTTGGTAACATCGGCCTTAACGGCCATATAACGCGGAGTCGTTGGTTGCTCCGATACTAGTTCTTCGAGTTGCAGAACAGCATCATGGGCACGTTGTTCGTTCGAGGCATAGTTTATCACGACGTTTGCGCCGAGTTGAATGAGCTTTTTGGCGACGCTCAGACCAAGGCCAGATGTACCTGCTGTAACAAGTATGGTGGATCCTTTGATCTCGAAAGTCATGATTGGTAGTTGTTAAGATGATGTTGATATCCGTAGGAGCGATCATGCCGTCGTGGTGATCCCCGCATTGTCGAAGTAGAGCCGATTGCGGAGGCGCAGCAATTGAGTCTACCATTGCTATTTCCAACTACAACTGATATCATGAGAAGTGATACATAAACTACTTTCCTGATTAAGTTAAACAGATACCAAATCGCAATTAAAAAAACAAAGAGAAGATATCTTTCAGAGAACAAAGAAGGTGATGTCTAGTTGGACACGCTATACCCGCTCAATTCCCGTCTCGGCTCAGCCCTCTGGAGCCGAACCTACCCATCGTCATTCGTCAATCCCCACTACCGGTTCCGATTGATTTCTCTCCCCTCTCAACATCATGGACCCGACTCCCCGGAAACTCCACGACAAACGTCGTCGCCAGCAGCGAAAAGCATGTGATTTATGTCGACGCCGCAAAGTCCGATGCGATATCGTCGATAGACCGACAGGCCCTTGTTCAGTGTGTGAAAAGTCGGGGTTGGAATGTCGGTAAGTGACGGGCACGGTTCCGAGATCTCACAACATCCTTAGGAAGAAATAGGGTAGAATGCTGATTTAATAGATCAAAATGGACGAGTGAGAGAAGAAACTCTGTTTTATCAAGACACTCTTTCCAAGATGAAAGAGAAAGTCAAGAACCGGAGCACCGGGGACCGGAACCCGGAGCCGTGGCTAGACGGGATACCAACCCAGGCAACCCCGGCACTCAGCTCACCATCATCGGACCCGAACAACCTCCCAAACCCCAGGAACTCACTCAATCAGACAATCAAGAGAAACTCGCCAGAGAAGGATTAGCCCGCTTCTTCAAACATGGCATCGGCGCAGCAGCATGGGCCGTCTTCGCCTCTACAAAAAGCTTCCGCATCGCCTACGTCGGCACAGCAGTATCCAACCTGGTCCACTTGGTAGATCTACACAGATCGTTCAGACAGCCTTACTCTGGAGATAATGGACCGGAAACACATAGTTCTTCTGGTAGTGATAGGACTGGCGGTGGCAGGCCGCTTCATTATCCATATCCGCCTATTCGACAGGTTAATTCTTGGAAGCCTACGCCTAGTTCTTGGATGAGTCAGGAGCTTGTCACTGAAGTATCGTCCTTTCCTGCGCAGGAAGTTAGGGATGCGCTTGTTACGGCTTATTTCGATCATATTCATCCTTTTCTACCGATCGTCTCAAAACCAGAGTTTCTCGCTCGGTACAGAACGCCTGATAATCCGCCGCCACTACTTCTTTTCCAGTCCGTTCTCATGGCTGGTGCACATGCTTGTCCTCATCCCCTCGTGGCAAACGATCGTCATGCTGTGCAGAACATTCTTTTTCGGAGAGCGAGTATGTTATATCATATGCGTCATGAGTCTGATAGGATGCATCTTCTCCAAGCTGCTGCGCTGTTCACGTGGCATATTGGCGATGGGGATACTGTCGCTGGAGGACCGTGGTATTGGGCTGGTATAGCTGTGCGGATAGGGACGGGTTCTGGTGCCCATCGGAATAGTGCGCACTTACCTGCTGCTGAGACGGCGCAGTATCGACGATGTTGGTGGTCTGCTTTCTTCTGCGAAGTTTTCTCTGCGCTGGAAACGGGACGACCTTGTGCCGTGCGAGCAGAGGATATTGATCAACTGCCGCTTCGACAGGAAGATATGACAGATACAGGAACTACCGATCCTTCGATGGCCGAAACATCAGGTGTCACTCCAGACTTCCTGAACCATCTGGTCGATCTAGCATATATCGGTCTAGACGTCATATCCCTCAACGCCCCAGCCAGAGATCGCATGATAGATATCTCATCCATTGACGCTCGTCTTGGTCTCTGGTCTCTGAGATCTGGTATATCCACGGTCGCAGAAGACGACGACTCATGGACCTGTCATTTACGGATGCACTACAACCTCCTCCTGCTGCATCTCCACCGCAATCTTCCCTCCCCCAGCTCCTCATCAATCTGTTCCGCCGCCGCACAAGCAATCGTAACATCCCTCGAAAAGCTCTCCGCGCGCGACGAACTTCGTCAATGCCATTTCACATCCGTCAGTGCGGTGACAGCAGCCGGCATTCAATTCGCCGGTGAAATCCGGGCAGCTGTAACATCGCAGACATTCCTAGTAGCTATCAACGCTTTGGAACGGCTGTCGCGGTTGTTGAGATGCACGCTTATGCTCGCGCGACACTGGCCGAACGCTGAGGCTGTGCATAGTGTTTTTGAGGAACTGCATCGCGAGTATGAGACGCTTGTGAGTCAAAGGTTGCAGGGTGAACAGGTTATGGTTCCGGAGAGTCCGCCGGATTGGAATCGGTTGCTTGGGGCGGAAGGGGTGCAGCAGTTTAATTTTGCTTCGGAGCAGGATTGGATGAACATTAATAGCTGGACTGACTTATTGTAATAAAAGTTGGGTTGTGTTAGCGACATGAAAGCACCGATGAATGGTTTTTGGTGGAGGCAAACAGCCCACGCTGTCACTTTTTTATTTCATCCGCAGTAAACAAAGCACAAAAAGCGTCGCGCATGACGAGCAAGTGGATACAAGGTTCAAGAACACTCTTATTTATATACCATTGTTATTCCGGCCTTTCATTTCAATTAAAAAGAGTCATCGTTAAGTTTAGATCTCTGATACAATCAATTTCTTCCTTCAACAAACTTACTCTAGGTTAACCAACTCAAATCATCGGCGAAACTCCATCGTTCGCCGACCCGACCCCCGCCGAAATTCGGAACGACGGATCTAGAAAGGGGGAGCAGCAAGTCAGTCATATCGGCCCTGTTTCACGGACTCGTAAGACCGTGGCCCCAGCGATTACGACCCAAGCATTCTCGACTGATTCGGGAAAGTTTCCTGATTATCCCCTGTTGACACTTTTTATGATCCTTGTTGGCGTCGAAGGTTCTGGCCCGGCTTGGACCGAATGGGCTGCAGATGTCATAATTGAACAACACATGGCGCAGGAAGATTGATGATTGACGAAGTGAAGAAGTGATGTTGTGAATTATTAGGCGTCCTTTGAGGACTATCTATCTGTAATGTAGAGCCTTCTTTTATCTAACTCTATCCTGTATCCCATGGTATCTCAAAACAAAACCCAACTCCGTCCAAAGCCTTTTAGTGATCATCCGCATCCTCATCCTTTCCAGGATACATGATATCCCGTACGAATACAGCCCTGACATTAAACGAAACAACAACCAGGAATGTAATAACAAGAATAATAGACATTCCACTCGCAGCCCAAAGCAGGCCCTCACACTTGAACGCATTTCCAATGGAAATGGTCGCAAGCGTAAAGCCCGTATTGGGAAAGACCAAAGGCCACCAACCCAAGTGGAAGAACTTGGGTGGTGAGGATATAACTGCTACAGCAGCGATGAAGAACCACCAAAGGCTCAACGCCCAAAGGAACACAGCGCAGAGGAGCGCTACCGTGCGGACAGTATCGACGTTGAGAGCAAGATTATCAGCGCCAGAGATGGTCTTTGGCAAAGCATTCGCCATTCCAATAAGAGCCAAAGCCGTGAATGATGGCGGACCGACGTTCATGAACAATGCAGTTCGATGTTCTCGGTTTGGAAGACCAGATTGCATCAGTCGACCGATCATGTGTGCGTACATCATCATAGACACACAGAATCCCAAGCCCTGACACGTCAAACCTGCAAAGATGATCGGTAGCGGGTTAAGATGTGTCTGTGTGTCGAGGATAACTGTAGCAACTGTTCCAGCTAGCATGACGGGGAAGATAGGAAGTAACCAGCCTGGCATCATAGCTTGTAAACTAAAACTATGACCAGCAAACAAGAAGGAATATTGCCAGATTGCTAGGATGAATGTGACGACGACGTAGATCCAGAAGATGGTTTGTGTAGCCCATGCGTAGGAAGCGTTGTCGTACGGAATGACGTAGCGTTGCGTACTTGTGATTAACGAAGCGATGGCGAGGAAGAATGTTGGTAGGAAGAAACCTTCTCGGTGGTGTGTAACTGATCTTTTCAAATCTCCCGTATTGAACGAAAATCGAAGGATCATGCCAATACAACATAGTGTAAAGATAAGTAGGTTAATGGCATAAAGCACCGTCCCAATTATCCTCAATCCGGGGAATTGATGAGGTTGGACGTGAATGAGCAGTGCTAAGCCACCGGCTGACATGGGGAGTGTGAACCAAGCCCATGTAAAGTGATGCAATCTTTGTCTAAAAGACAGTGGCTGTTGGGGCGTTGTATCTTTGCCCTTTTCTAAATCAGGGTGCTGTTCAAGATCGGGGAGTTTTTCTTGATCGGGGTGTTGGTTGACTGCTGTCTTTGCAGCGTGATGCTTCAAAAAAGCCTTGGGATCATTCTCGTGATCCGGTGGCGAAGGGACCGGGACAGAAAGATCGATTGAGTTGCGACGGGTGGGGGTATTGGAGTCTACCCAAGGTGTTTCAAGATCTCTTAGACGATCCATTGTGATGGTTAAAATATTAACGAGAGTAAATGTATGATATCATTGATGTAATTAAATGTGAGTATCTGCAGAATAACTAAAATGGCATTGAATTAGCGACATGCTGTATTTATAAAGGATAATAAAATAGGTCCGCGGACTAAGTTTATCAAAGCTCAGCTAATCCCTCGTCAAAAGGGGGCGATTACGAGTAGAATCATCGAGTTCAACGACAAAATCTCGTGATGAAACCGTGACTCGAAAAGTTTAGGTTCGCTATTCCCTGTCTAAAAGCGGGTTCTGGGCCTGTGGCTTTGAGGCTCATCGGGTGCAAATACAGGGGGCGGACGCTAATTCAGTCCTTACTACAGGGCTAGTTCCCTGTAGTGGCCGGATTTTGATGTCCTGACGGGAGTTAACGTGATGTTCTGGCTACGCGGAAGGGAGTCCCGGTGCGCCGGACCCGGTAGCCCATTGATCTGGCAGACCTAAACATGGGTAGGTGAGATAAGACCGAGCCTCAAAAGTTTGTTAAACCTGTTTTGCCACGCACGGTTGTGATAAGAGGAGAGGCCTCACCATGACGGCGCAAGAACATGCCATTTGTATCGTTGACCGTAACAACACAGCATGGAATATACTAGACCAGTTGTCAATGGCATCCACAGATAGAAGACGTTTTGAAGAGATCGCAGTATTTGCTCTGCCTTCTTGTCGCTGAATTGAACCCAGCTGAATCCATGAATCACTAATAGTGGAGTCCTCCGGCGGCCATTCCGTTTCGCCGCCCAACTCCCGTCCTTTTCACGCCCAATTCAAGGGTTTAAATTAGTTACCGGGCATCATCGGGTTGGCATTCTGAGCCTCAACCACTTACTGAAACACAATGTCTCAGAGTTGAAGAGTTTTCGCGACTGTCTCAAGATTAAAGTATTTTATCCTTGCGATTTGAGCCCAATGCAAGGATTGCAGTGGAGATTCATGATTAAAATCCGTGATAAGATTATCTTTCGACTGATGGATGAGCCTTATTGCTTCTTTTGCTGGATGCTGTCATATCCTTTGACTCGCTTTGACGTGAAAACTTTCGCATTCCGGATTAATACACTGGTGTTTAAATGAAGGGAACGTTGGGCAGTTAATGCGTCAACGCACTGATAGGTATCATCAAGGAATGGGCTATAGCTGACGGTTAAAATCGGGGAGTGCCTTGATTGACGCCCTCGCTTGGTCTCGATTAATTTCACAGCCAAGCCTTCAGCAGAATTTAGAGGTTATCCACTTAGATCAACGTCGGCAACATTAAGCGCCTCCTTGACTGACGTCGCGTAAATCCGGTCGCGTCAGGCGGTAGCCGTCGTGGTTGTTGATGCTAACACGACGTCGGACACATCGCAAATACCAAAATAATCTGAGAAGAAGGCACAAAATTGATAGAAACCAGGAGGAACTACTTGAACTGCGACCTTTTCTGCTTCCACATCATATACTCACGAAATTCGTCCATATCATCAGCAGTTTGACCTGAAGTCGCAGCCGTTTCCTGACCCGCAGCTCCAGTCTTCCCTCTCTTAGTCTGTCCCAGCTCATCATCAGAGTCCTTGTCACTCTCTGTGTCTGAATCGCTCTCGTCGTCACTGCTGATGTCTAATGCACCCTGAGGAGCTGTCGGTCTCGAATAGGCAGGGTAGGACGGAACCATGGGAGCTGTTGGGTTTCCTGCATTCATGAAGTAGTCGTTGCGATAGCCTTCTCTCCTAGCTACGTCTGCATCCGTTCCTCCAAGTGTCTTGTTCAGATACTCATCGAACTGCGTGAAGCCTCGAGCTACAGTTTCAAACTGCTCTTTGCCTAAAGTGGGCATGGGATCTTCGGGAGCCTTGACCATACTCTGATGCTCGGAGAGAGCAATAGCAGTCTGAAAGGCGTTTCGAATTTGTCTATTGGGGTTAGAATATTTAAAAGGTATGATGTGATGTGCTTGCTGACCTTCCGTTCCATGTCTCGTAACCTCCCTTCTCCAAAACACGAAAATGCTTCTTGCCAAACTTGAGAATTTCTTTCTCCTTGATCTTGAACAAGGCATCACCCTTCCGTTGCTGCTCAGCCTTGGCCCTCCTGATGAACTTCATGTATAGCTGGCAGGTAACGTCGAGGCTCAACTTGGGGTAGAACAGCGACATCTGGATCCTGGACCTGAAGGCCGGATCGATAGCACCAACACGGTTTGTTGTGAGAAACAGAATCCCTGCATAGTACTCAAGGCTTCGTAGAAAAACACTCGTAACAGCATTGTGGCGCAGATCGCTCCTCGTGCGTTTGGCGAGGAATATGTCGGCTTCGTCCAGCAGTAAGACGCAGCCCCATTTATGGGCTAATTGGAAGTTTTTCTGCAAGTTGTGTTCAACGTCGGAAGCCGTTTCGCCAATGTCACCGCATGTGATGGGAAATAGATTTGAGGGGATAGATAGGGAGCGAGGAGATTGCCCGTGCACCATGAAACTTTCTGATAGAGTACTTCTCAAGCTTTGGTACAAAGGACGATCCATTGGATCCTAAGCTGATACAGTCAATGGCATAGCCATCGACTGCGACGGGTTTTCCCTTGCTTTCATCCCGAAGCTTATTGATAAGAATGTCACGACCACCCGCCACGTTTACAACCATTCTAGCATACGCCTTGTCCGTTTTCACGACAACTATATCGCCTCTCGTGAATAGGTGTTTGAGATCTGCGTATTCTATTTCGGCTGCTGTTGCATCTTTTATTCCAGCCAGTAGACGCAAAGTGGGACGAAGGTCCGTGTCGAAAAAAGTGATGAGAAGTTTGAGGTCGTGGAGGAGAGTCTCAGCTGAGAATTGCTTTTGAGCCGACGTCTCCCGCTTAGCACCTGTCTTGTCTGATTTGAGGTCTTTCTCCGTGGCTCCCTCCATTTCTTCTTCAACTTTAGCTTCTACACCAGCGACACTTTCCCTGATCGCCTTTTCGTGCCGTATAAAGAATCGGAACGGCCGTAAAAATACCATAGAAGAATACACTGTTTCGCCCTGTATCCTATCTGTTCCGACAATGGAGAGGACTGGAGTTCCTGTCAACTCTTCGAGATGGAACATGAGAGGGCGAGACCTGATCCGCAATCTCTCCGGGGTAACCTCAACTGGGGTCTCGTCAACCATCTTTGTGGAGTGACTGTTGTTGTGAGAAGGTGTGGCCTCCTTTGAGGAGATTTGCCCTGGCTTTTGCTTTGCAGAAATTCCCCCAGGGAGGCGAACTTCCAACGCTGGCTGTTGCTGTGTGGGAAGGTGGATCACATCGCTGTTGAGCACGAAGTCATTGTAATGCGACCTCTTTAACTCATGAAGGTGGATAGGCAGTTTCTCTTTCTTATCCACATAGTCGTAGTCATCGCCTAAATCATATACTCTTCTTTTCAACGCCTTGACTTCGCTTTCCAATTCCTTTATCCTAACATTTGTATAGTTGTTGTGAATAGTCGCCTGCCATGATCGCAGGTCGAGCTGCCCGAGCCGCCGATCTCTATTGAGTAATACCTTGCATTGGCCTTCATTACAGGACTCATATAATTCAGAATTGACAACGGAGAGTTTCTGACGAGAGCTTTCCTGGGTGAAGGGTTCGTTCGGCTCGGTCAAATGCAACAGGACGTTCTCAATCGGATCGATGTCAGGGGCATTGGATGTTTTATGTTCTTCCGTATTATCCTGTCGCTCTATCGCTGTAGCTGGAACCTTTGGGAGCTCATGTTCACTCCGAATGGCCTCGGTGTGGAGGACAGGGCTCATTTCCACCACTTGGGTTTGCCTTGGTGCCATGGAAGCAATGGAATTAGAGCCAGTGTCTAGGCAGGTCTGAAGACGTGTTGAGGATGGCAGCGAACGTGTCGAGTGTACGAATTAAGCTTTCTAACTGGACTTGTACGAACTTCGACATTTGGGGTTCGGTTAGACGACCTCTTAGTCGACTCAAGCGCGTTCGAAAAGAAATCCCTCATAGCAACCATTATCAACCGTACGAGGGTATATGGCAAGGACCGAATACATTTTTACCTTCTACATTGCGCCTAACTCACAGCCTACCGCAGCTGAAACATCAGTTGCCTAGATAAGCCCAATCGTTCGTAGCCATGTGGAAAGATACCCATGCAGTCAGCTGCGGGCACCTATCTCGAGCTCGCAACCCCTGCCATTTTAACATCCATGCGCCCGCTTACCCTCCTCACGTCTTACCTGGTGGTGGTACTGGGTTGAGGAGAGCCCATTGGAGTTCAGGTAAGAACGGATCAAGGGATGTTTAAAGTGTTAGTTTTGAGGAAATGAGCTCATTTCCTGAATCAACGTTTAGGGAAACATAAGGTTGACGCAAAAGGAGAACCACATCAAGCATGTATTGTTATTGATCCCTTCCATTTTCACTATTACATTCCTTGCTACACTGGGTGACGTATGATGCAGGATTACCAGAGAGCGGCATTTCTGGCCGCCCGTGATCGGCATCCACCTAATCAAGCTATCACATTCATTGAAAACCATGTTGGCCTACCGGAACAACCACTTCCTATCTTTAGTGAGCGCGCAAATGGCTTCGTCTCTCTTGACGAGGCTAGCTTGCATCAGGAGGAAAGGTAAAACTGCGACAACTTCTATTTATCCCGACTTTACTAATAGGTCATACGGCAGTAACGCAAGATGGAGTGAGGTACGGGGAGAGATGGAAGATTTGTTTAAGCTGATGGAGCAGGTTCAGAACAAACTTGATCGAGACACACCTGGTAATGATGCGGAGACTAAGATCAACCTGCGCAAGTGCGACTGGAAGGCCGTTATGGGAGAGGTAGGAAGAACAGCCCAGCGATGGAAAGGCAGGCCAAACAAACAGGGTAAGGTCATGGTATTTATTGACAAAATTGGACGGCATTCTGCAGCTCTAGAGACTTGGTTGGGGATCTTGCCAATGGGCGATTACGGATCAAGGTATAAAACTTTCGTCTTATTGCTGTCTATAGACGATACTGACACTCTGCATAGTATCTGCGGCGTATTCAAGATTGTTATTGGAGTATTCAGTTCCCACTGA
Organism: Fusarium citri; assembly: GCA_004367485.1. NCBI lineage: Eukaryota > Fungi > Ascomycota > Sordariomycetes > Hypocreales > Nectriaceae > Fusarium > Fusarium citri. The sequence goes on from QHHH01000163.1 coordinate 87,508, forward strand.
GTCGCGACTATTGATCAAAATCCGCTAACTGTGTATAGGCCGCCGGTCAGTACAGCAAAGTCGAGGAGGGTGTCTATGAAGCATTATCAGAAATCCCCAGAATTATGGAGAGTGCAAAGAGATACGTCGAATTGTACAGGCAGATGCGAGAGCAGTCGCTAGAACAGCGAACCATCGAGCTATTCCGCGCCATTCTGACGTTCCTTCGTCAGGTCATGCAGTACTTTTTAGACGACAAGTCAAGTAGGTGACAGTGATGTACACTCAGTGATACCCACATGTATTGATCAAATGCAGAAAAGTTTATGGGGACTCTGATGAAGCAGGGTACATACAAGGAACAGCTTTTCACTAGCGTTGATGCTGTGAAGGCGTGTGCTCAGGCTGTGAATGAAGAGGCCTGGCAGTGCCAAGCGCGCATAGTTTCAAGGGTCTATGAGAACACTGAGAAGATCCATGCGGATACACAGAGGCTCCAAGCAGTGTTTAACCACTACTTGAACGGTTTATTAACCAACCCTCGGTTCCAAACACTCGGTCCAGGTAACGCATCCATCAGCCACTATACGAATAGCCATTTGACTTACAACTTACAACTATTGCAGACCTTTCTGCTCTTGAACAAAATACTGGCCAACTCGATCTATCACCCTACGATTTACTAAACGTCGACTACTCTTCCTCACAAGATAAACAAACTAGCCGCAGCACAACTCCAACCATGCCGAAACCCTCTTCGACACAGGCTGAACGATCAGCCTCATCTAACGCAAATTCCCAAATGACCCGACTGCTCCAGAGTCTCGTCTATTACCCAGAAGTCTTGACCGAAGACCTTGACTCTATCCTCTCCTCCAGCTACATGCTAAGCGAAAAGTCAAAGTCCAGAGTGGCATCTATGCTTCGCAATGACAAGTTTCAAGCATTTATGACAGAAACTCGGCGCTCTACATCTCTCCTTGTCAACGGACGCGGTGATCTATCCGCCGCCGATGGTGTCTCGCCTTTCAGTCTTGTAGTTGCTGAAATGGCACGAGAACCAAACACAGAGCTTACAGCTGGGACTCCTATCTTTGTCATCAAGTACTTTTGCAGCAAACACCAAGAAACTCGTGGCCGAAATCGCTGGGCATCAGCGACTGGTATGCTGTCCGACCTGACCGGCCAGTTGGTTTGCCAGATGGTGGATAAAGGCATACCGATCGACTTATCATTCCTTAGTCATTCCAAGTGGCGAAAGCTGGAAGACCTTGAAGCTCGTACTCTTTGTTCCGTATTCAAGCGCATATCCGAGCAAGTACCACAGGGCGGTGTGGTACTTTGCGTTATTGATGAGATATCGGTCTACGAAAGGCAATCGCTGGTGTACGAAACGGACATTGTGATGAGCAAACTTGTGCAAGTTATTCGGCGGGATGGGGGACCAGTGTTCAAACTGTTGGTAACCTGCTATGATCGCGCCTTGGAGGTGGATAGACTCTTCTCTGGCTGCACACTTGATTTGGAGGAGGATATTGAGGTGGATGACTCAGCGGACTGGACAATCTCGCACTACTCCTACTTAGAAAACGTATAGGAGTGGCCCAAGAGGTTCCAGACCTTTGGACTCATCCCAGATAGAATGCAATACGAAGACATTTAAACTACCGAATGTACGTGATAGGTAATGCAAGGCGGATCCTATGGGTCAACTGAATCGAAAAGTTCAGAACAGCCAATTGCACACAATCAACAGTCAAGGGCTACCAACCAACCAACACCTGCAACTAACAACCAACAGCCAGAGATTGCTACAAGCCCCCCAATCAACCAACGGATTCATACTGGGGTCGGATAAAGGGCTCCACACTCGCCTTTTACCAAGTCTACAATTTCCCTTAATGAAGCCTTTCACAACCCTTCTCATCATCGTCCCGAGGATCTCAATAGACTTTCAACATGTACAAGTCTCGATTCGCCAGCGTTGCCCTTTTGCTTTCGTTAGCCTCTGCGAACATTGGTTAGACTTATTGCTCCTTTACTCACGCTAATTACTTACCATTATAGTTACGACGATTACATACAATGGGATCTTTGATGACATCAACACTTCCGTGAAAGAGTTTGCATGCTGGAACGGGAAGCCAGGAAGTCTCATTGAAGATCAAGGTTGGGTTTCTTTGGAGGACCTACCGTTCGCCATTGCAGGCTTTGAAGGCGTCGATGGACCAGACTCACCGCTCTGTGGTACTTGCTGGACAGTGGAATATGAAGGTCGTAGCAGAGAAATGATCGTCATCGACGGCGCAAAGTCTGGATTTACGACTGGCATACATACTATGAACTCACTTACGGGTGGTAAAGCTACATATCTTGGTAGGGTCAACGTTACTGCCATTCAGTCGCCTGACCTTTCCGATTGTGGCCTTGGATTCGAAGGTACGGAGGAAGAAGGGAATCTGGGTAACCTGAGAGGCGGTAATTGGTACTCCACCTGGTTTTATGAGCTTTTTGAGGAACCTCCTCATAAAGAGTACATGATGAGGGGGAACATGAACTCCAAGTAATGCTAGCATCAGAATCGCCAGGATAAGTACTTCGTATGTTCTGGCGGTGTTGTCGTCTTCAACGGGTTCATGTTGGATTGTTTCGACGCTTTTGATATTCTCAAAACGATATATTGCATCTTCTACCCAACTGCCAATGAATTGGACTTGCAGGAGCTTCTGATAATCCCTTGTGAGAGAACAAGAATCTGGCTGTGGGTCCTGGAAATATTATCTAGTAACAAGGAATGATTAAGAGAGAAATAAGAGTACTTCTGATAATGAAAACAAGAATGCTCTACCCTTCTAGTAGGGTCGCAAGAACCTCTGCAGGCGTACGCTTTGGCGCTGCGATCTGCGGGACCTCCTTGCTTGTAGTTGAAACTGAGCATTTTCCTTCCCATGCTGTTTCCACCGCATGTTTAATCGACAAGATGACATTCCTGGATTCTTGAGACTGGGCAGCCATTCCTTCAAGAAAGTCCATGTCCTTGAAGCTGACGTCCTCGACCTTGGCGCCAATTCGTTCCTCAATCATACTAACGACCTGGCGTCCCGTGATATCCTCGGGTCCGTTCAAGACATATTTAGCCTTATTATGGGGAGTGATGTCGTCCATGGTCAAGAGATGGGCTGCGAAAACACCAACATCATTCGAGTCGATCATACCGAGTGACGCATCCTCCGACATGATCAACTTCAAGGTATCCTGCTTTCCAGTCTTCTGGAAACTCTTGATTAACTCAGCTGCGGGAGCGAGGCAGAACTGCGAGAACACATTTGGCTGAAGTGAGGTCCAACGCAGACGCTCAAACTCGGGCGAGCTCAACAAAGCCTCGATTGCCCAGTGCGTCCTTGGATAATAGGCAAGACAGTCCGGGTGGACATTCGCGGCTGTTGTCGAGATTCGCACGACATATTCCACGCCAGCATTAAGAGCGGCGACGTGGAATGTCGACTCCTCAGCGAATTGATTAGGCAGGTTGTGTGATGCAATGAAAGCCCTGACGACATTGCGCTCACGGAGCCAGGCGGGGGTGATCTCAACCCAGTTCTGCTCTACGACCTCGACATGGGGCAATTGAGCGAGTTGCTGTGCCGCGGCTCCACTCGCAGAGCGTGTTTGAGCGAGGATCTTGTAGCCAGAAAAGTTGGTTGAAGTGTCCAGGAACTTTGATAAGGTTTCGACAAGGCTTCTTCCAGTGTTACCAGTAGCCCCAACGATAAGGAAGGTGGGAGTCATGATTGAGGATGTTGAGTAGATGAGATAGTGGTGATGAAGAGAGTATTCAGCCACAGACATTGACCACGGAAGCGACTGACTTATAGCCATTCTGGTTAATAGACCAGTTACTAATCTTATATACGGTTAGTAAACAAGCCGGCACTAAAATGAAGCAATAACGTTATGCAAGGTGGTTGACTAACCAAGTGGGCTGAACATTCCTCTGGTAAAGATTTAGCCGTCAGTAGCCCAGGTGTGGGGGGGCGGAGTGGCGGAATTGCGGACTTGCGGAGTAATGTACTCAATAAATAATTGGCTTCAATGGAGGTTAACGATTAAATTCAAATGTATAGTAATCATCCTCTTAGTGCGCTCCTGAAAAGGCTTTCAATATTGTTAAGACCTGCAGCAAGGTCAGCGACAAAATACTAATAAACGTAATACAGAAAGGCTACAACGATTGAGTAGAGATATTACTTTTATTTATTAGATCTTTTTCCATTGCCACTACTATGTAGAGAGGAAGGATCCAATACTGTTCTTGTTAGTAGTTGTTGAGTAAAGCTTAGAAACCCTTACTGGAGGTAAACTTACCTAAATATCACATAACATGCACACATCAAGGCACCCTTCAAACCACCCGTCCTCGAGTCAGAGGTTCCATCAGTAAGTATAAGTAAGTTTACCAAGAGAACCGCACCGACAAGAGTCACCATCTCGAAATTATCAAATGCTAGATCCAGGTCCTTTTGCATTGCCCACCCTGCCAGTACGGTCAGTGGTGCGATGCATAATGCGATCTGAATAGACGACCCAACAGCGACCGCAATAGCAAGATCTAAATTACCGCGGATGGCTACTGCCACAACAGTAACATATTCGGCCACATTCCCCACGATAGGTAAGATAACCAAGCCTATCAGCGGTTCAGAAAGGCTACCGTCATGTGTGACATCGTCAATGGTGTTGACAAGGAATTCTCCACAGAGCGACATCAAAGCTGAAGTGATGATCAAGAGGGCCACTGACGTCTTCAGCCCGGACTCTTTATCCTTGTAGACGAGGTCATCCATCTCTACTCGAGAATCACTCAAGAGATGGAGAGAGGATGTATGGCGTCTGTCTCTACTCATAGACGACTCGCGACTGCGGAAACCTCTGCTGCTGGTAATTGAGAATGAGCGGGAATGCCTTCGCGAACCGAGTATAGCTTGGTACGAGCTGGTGCGCCGAGAGTTGGTTCGACTCATCTCTCCACTTCTGCGACCTCGATCAACTGCCGCTTCGTCCAACTCCGCAGTCTCAATGATACCCGACTCGGACATATCGTTCAGTTTGTAGATCGAGTCGGCTCTTGGATCTGCGACACTATCGTCTGCAAACCTGATGGTACGAGGAGGTAGGATTTGGGGACCAAAGGATCTGGATCGTCGTTCCAAAGACTGAGATAGATGGTGATTCGATCCAACGTCGTCTTGAGATTCGACATCATCTGCATTGTCAGGACGCCACCTCAGCTGGTGTACAAAGTACAGCACATAGATTAACAGCACTATGAATGCAGAAATCCTAGCCATATTGATGCCTGCGGCTTTGCTTCTGCCCTGATCGCTAATGGTTTGAGCAAATGCCGTCTGCTGATGTTAGAGAAATACGTATCCTAAGCCAGATTGTGACTTACAGGTATAAGAACCACCAAGATAGAGACAAAGAGGAGACAGGCAAGCAGCTGTGTCTCGGCTGTGTTGTACATCATGTCTACGCCGGTGACACTACTGGCCACGAGAGCAGTACCGAGGACCAGGAGCAGGTTGACGAGAATCGATCCAAGAATCGAGGCTTGTACGACATATAACTTGTTTTCCTTAAGAGCAATCCTGTTTTCAATAGCGTTATAAGAATAAAATCAGCTAATATGCGGAAATGACAACGTACACACTACAAATATTAGTACTTCAAAGAACAGCAAAGTTGAAGAAGGTTGAACATACAACAGGATAAGCTCAACGAGATTCCCGAAGGTGATATTGAGCAGAGCTCCAATAGTATCACCGGCCCTAGAAGCAATTGCCTCAGTGGCATCTGTTAAGAGAGACGATAATGGGACAATGGCGATCGCATTGCAAATGAAAACCAACAGAGGGTTTGCTTCCAGCAGATATGACACAATACCTGCGACAACAAATACAAGCAGTCCGTTGATCCAGCGTTTTGTTCCAAATAATAATACAGAGCAGCCGTTTGTCTCAAATGGCTCTAGACATGTTGGGAGTAACGGTACTCTGACCGTCGGTTCCTGTGGCTGACTGTCACGTCCACGATCATTGGCATACTGATAAGCATTTTGGAGGCTGTCTATAAGGAGATATGGTGTTGATCAATAACCAGCCAAAGTATAACCTTGATTCCCTGGAATATGGGTAGCTGACCTTGTAGCCGCCAGGCAATGTGCCAGACTTTAGAGTATCTGGATGATTCAACAAGAAGTGGGTTGTCCACATTGAAATAAAGTGGGTGGTCGGTATCATCATCGGGTGAATTTGGTAAAGAGTCATCTGAGACGGCAGTCTCAACAGTAATAGATGAGGAGTCCATAGTAGTAGAAAGTGTAAAAGGTACGGTGGTTCCGGTTAGTCGGGTCTGTGCGTGTAAAAGTCCACCAGCCAATGTCGCATTTAAGTGCGGAAGAAAGCATCCTCTTCAGACATGATGAGGGATTTTATGCATTACGTTTGCGAGGTATAGAAGTTGCACACTAAAGACTCCGATTTGTGACTATCCCGTGTTCATCTAACGAATCTGTCTTGATCATCTCGGCTACGGAAATGAGCAGCATTATGAGCGATTTGATTGTTATCCCTTTTCTCATGAAGGATACAGAACGACCCCTCTTTCCAGTAAATCGAGCTAGCATCTAACGGATCCAATGGATTCAAAGGGATCCATTGTGATTTCCTCACACGATCTCATGCTGATGAGAGAGATGAGAACACAGGAGGCCTCTTGGGTGTGATTCTAGCTGATACACTCCCGCATATTGCCAGCCAAGACCGGGGATAATGGCATGGGCCGCTAGGCCAAAAAGCTTGGTATGTAAGCGAGGGGCTACTAAATGCTTGTTTTACGCATTGACCTCGGCCCTGAATTGTCCTGCTTGTGATTGGTTGAATCGTAAGAATTAAGAGATGAGTGAACAGGGATAAGACAAACTTTGGATGTCAGATTACGGACAACATGCGCTAATTCACGCTCATTGACCCTGTCAGATGAATCACAAACAAACACTGTGACCTTGATGCATATAAACAAGCTTCAATGATAAGAAGCGTCTTGTGACCATTCTTCAACAAGGAGACGTATATTGCCGTTTTATTGCTTTTCTCCCCACGTTTGTATTCATCATGTTTCACCGCCCGTGTTAAGCACTGCCACCGCCCACTTGATACCGCACCTGCAGTTGGAGCAATTCCCATGATTCGTCGCCATACGATCTCAAGGGTACCGCGGTACGCAGCTAAACAAGAATTCGACAGTCTGGACTTTACAGAAGAGGAAGACAATGGATTTCCTTGTTTTTGGTATGTTTGGGATGACGCACTAGATACACAACACTGACCCTATTATGCTAGCATGAGCTGTGACAAAGAGTTCATTCCTAGGGATCATGAGCTGCTCTACTGCTCGCAAGGGTAAGTACCGGGCCGGTCATGGTAATATGATCCGTCATTAATAATCTGAAGTTGCAGGAACCTCGACCAGGAAGGGCACCCTGAAGCAGTGGCTCCCCCGCAGCCTAGCAGCAAAATAACTGCCAACCTCCCGTTTCACTCAGCGGCTCCACCTAAACCTAGAGACATTGTTCCCTGTGCATTACCGTCGCGTCCTGCGATTGGGTTTCCGACAAGTAATATAGAGACGAGAAGCATTAAGAGCATAACGACTGCTGCTTCTTCTATCACATCCGAGAGTCTGCTGTATACCTAGATATGAAAGATAGGATCAGACCACACATGTACTGAGGTACTGCATAAGCATTCTCTTTGTGCCTTTACTGTAGTAGTAGGCTTAAGCTTAATTACATGGTTATGTCAGTGTGATACATATCAACGGGTGTGACTTGATGCAATGATCTCTTCAACGTAGTAGCTCTAAGCAAAGAAGTATCCAGCATCGGTCGCGGTGAGCAGAAAATCCCATTCGACACGAAAAGCCGGTGAGCAATCCTACAGTCGCCGATCTTAGAATATCCATCGCTCGTGTCCACTTCACTAATCTAAAACTTAACTCTTCCGCTCAAATTGTAATAACTTCTTGGACTGCGCCTCAACGTAGTCAAATTACAAAGACTAAGAGATGGTACATGACTTGAATATCGCGCATACACATACCCTAGTGTGACTGCAGGGATAGACTAGCCTCGATCTCTTCCCGGCCCGGCTCACACTAAACCATATTGAATAGCTCACAGCTTACACAGGGGTCCAGTGACGCCCGTCAGGAAACACAGAAGATGGGATGGAAAGAGCGTCGCAAAGTGTCCAAAAAAGTAGCTCCAATGGGTATAGACTGACCATGAGTGAAATCCCTCAGCGCCAGGCTATAGGTGATATTTCTACAACAGTCACCTCCTTCAAGTTTTACCAGTCCCAGCAACCTTCCCTTACCACTTTGTCTACTTACAACCTTTCGCAAACCTTTCTTAATTCCATTCATCTGATCCATTATGTCCGACCCCGACGAAAAGATATCACCCGCCAAGGTGGGTGAGCGCATCAATTGGGAATATGACGATGAGAATTTGCGGCCAGCGCGTCGCCGCGACCGGTCCCCTCGAAACCGCAGTCGCCCTCGCTCTCGAGGCTCTCTCAGTATCCATCGAGCAAATTCCATGAACCGTGGCGGTCCCAGTCTGGCTTTGCCAATTACCTACCGCACCGTGTAAGCTCATCCTCCGTTACGCCTTCAAAAACTTCGCTCATCCATCTCCCATAGCTCCTTTAACATCGAAGAGTCGAAAGGCAAGGACCAGGTTGAACTTGCCAAGGCAAGAGATACAGCTACAAAAGGTGAGTAAGCGTTACATACCATGGAAAAGGGAATGATGCTAACGACTTCTCACACTAAAAGCCCTGACGGATCTCGAATGGCACACTCTGCCCACGATCGATGTTGAGAAACGACTCACCACCTCAATTACCGACGGTCTCTCAGGTGATCAAGCTAAAAGACGTCAGGCAGAATACGGGAGAAATGCCCCATCACCAGCCAAAACACACTGGTTCAGAACTATCTTCTTGTATTTCTTTGGTGGCTTCGGTAGTATTCTTCTCACTGGTTGCATCCTTGTCTTCATCTCTTGGAAGCCTTTGGGAGACCCTCCCGCTGTCGCCAACCTGGTACGTGCTATCTTCGAGCTTTCTAGGTACCGACAGCCTGCTGACGCATTCTCAAAGGCCCTTGCCATAGTCCTTCTAGCGGTATTCTTCATTCAGGCCCTGTTCAACATGTTCCAAGACTGGTCTACCTCGCGCACAATGTCCTCGATCAAGGAGATGCTACCCGAAGAGGGTGACATAATCCGCGACGGCCAGTTGATCCACCTCAGTGCGGCTGACGTTGTTCCTGGCGACGTGGTCCGGGTCAAAGCTGGCAACAAGCTCCCCGCTGACATGCGCATTGTTCAAGCTTCATCCGATCTCAAGTTCGATCGCTCCGTCCTCACGGGAGAGTCAAAGCCAGTGGCTGGTACTGTTGATCATACCGACACCAACTACCTCGAGACTCACAACATCGGCCTGCAGGGCACACACTGTATCTTGGGCTCGTGCGTTGGTATTGTAGTTGCTACCGGTGATAAGACTGTCTTTGGTCGCATCGCGAGTCTGACAAACGAACCAAAGGTCAAGATGACGACCCTCGAGAAGGAAGTTTTCTACTTTGTTGTCATTATTGCTAGCATTATGATCGTTATGATCACCCTTGTCTGTGTCATTTGGTGAGTCTTACTTTTGTAAAGTACTGCGCCACGTGTATTGACTTCAAACAGGGCGACTTTCCTGAGAAAGGAACACCCCGACTTTATAAACGTTCCTACTCTCATAGTCAACTGTGTCAGTGTGGCTATTGCTTTCATACCGGAAGGTCTCCCCATCTCCATCACTGCTGGTCTTACTATCACCGCAAACCTCATGAAAAAGAATAAAATTCTTTGCAAGTCACTCAAGACTGTCGAGACTTTGGGTTCTGTCTCTGTTGTCTGCTCTGATAAGACCGGAACTCTTACTACTGTCAGTCCACATCTTCTCACCTCTTTCCTTCGTCTCTAACTGGTACTCGCAGGGTAAAATGACCGTGTCTGACTGTGCCATCGGAGGTCTGAACATGACCATCGAAGATGCTCGCGCAAAGATGGGATTGTCCAAGTCAACAGGGCATCCCATCTCCCAGCTAAGGGCGATATCCGCTCTTTGCAACGCTTCCGAGTTTGACGCCGCCACCATTGACGCACCGTTAGGTGAGAGGAAGATCTTCGGTGACGCTACTGACCAAGCCATCCTTCGTTTCACCGAGTTTGTCGAAACTAGTAGCGTCGCCTATCTGCGCTCCTGTTGGCAGAAGACTTACGATCTTGCCTTCAACAGCAAGAACAAGTTTATGGTCCGTTGCTTTACCTCTACTAGGCACGAAGGCATTTCGCAAACTCTCAACAAGGACACGATGTTTGGCATGAATGACACGTGAGTTTCTACCAGACATGTACTTTTCGATGTCACTGACAAGACTTCTAGACTCTTGACAATTAAAGGAGCACCGGATGTTCTTATCGGTCGCTGCTCTTACTATGTTTCCGAACATAGTGAAACTATGCCGTTGAACGCTGCAATGCGATCTCGACTTGAGCAGCTCAAGGATCTCTACTCCAGTCAAGGAAAGCGGTGCTTGTTGCTTGCTCGCAAGGTCATCAAGGCTGGCAATGTACCGACTGATATTGAGAACCAGGCTTATGAGAAGGCTATCACTGATGAATTCAAGTCCGGTCTTGTTCTAGTAGGATTTGTCGCAATTGTTGACCCGTTGAGAGACGACATTCCCCATGTTGTCAGTACGTTGCGTGGTGCTGGCATTAGGATTGCTATGGTAAGTACAACCCGTTTGCGCTCTTGGACGTCTGATCAGGATACTCATCATGATAGGTTACTGGCGACTTTGCCCTCACTGCTTTGGCCATTGCTCGAGATGCCGGTATCGTCACCGCTCGCGCCGTGGACGACAGCAACGCGCTACAGCGGTTTGCTCCCACCGACCTTGTGGAAGACTCTGTCTCAAGTAAGGACAAGGACGATGACAAAATCCACACTGGTGCAATTATTCTAAGTGGCCCTGAACTCATGACGCTCAACGAGCACCAATGGGAGAACTTGACACGGTACGAAGAAATTGTGTTTGCGCGAACAACACCCGAACAAAAGCTTCGAATCGTCCGGGAGTTCCAGCGCCATAGCATTGTCGCTATGACAGGCGACGGTGTCAACGATGCTCCTTCTCTCAAGGCTGCAGATGTTGGCATTTCTATGGGCAGCGGCTCTGACATTGCAATGGAGGCTGCCGATATGGTTCTCCTCGATAGCTTCTCTTCTATCATCGTCGCTGTTCAGTATGGTCGTGTTGTGTTTGATAACCTCAAAAAGGTGAGACTTACCGCAAAACTCTCGAAACATGACAGATGCTGATAATACTTTAGGTCATCTCTTACCTCCTTCCTGCAGGCTCGTTTTCCGAATTTTGGCCTGTTATGGCTTTTGTCGCTTTTGGACTTCCTCAGGCCCTCTCTTCTTTCCTTATGATCATTATCTGGTATGTGTGCACAAGCTGTCAACTGGACTGCTGGGAGTAAGCTAACTGTTGGTAGTTGCTTCACTGATTGCGCCGCCGCGACGATGCTCTCGTACGAAAAGCCTGAAGCAGACGTGCTCACCCGTCCACCCCGAAACATCAAGAAGGACCGTCTTGTCAACTGGCAGCTCATCGTACAATCATATGGCATCGTCGGTGTTCTACAGACCGTGGCATCATTCGCTATGTCCTTCTGGTACCTTGAACGTCAAGGCATCCCGTTCAACCAACTCTGGTTCTCTTTCGGTCAGATCCCTGAAGGAATCGACCCAGACTACTATCTGGCCAAGACCAACGAGGCTTCATCCATTTACTTTGTGAATCTGGTTGTTATGCAGTGGTTCAATCTGATGGCAACACGGACACGTCGTCTCAGCATTTTCCAACATCCTCCACTGTTCAATCGAGATACACAAAATTGGTATCTGTTCCCAGCGATTATCTTTTCTCTCGCTATGGCTATATTTTGGCTTTACATTCCCCCTTTACAGCCCGTACTTGGTACTACAGCTGTGCCTGTTGAACACTGGTTCTTACCTTTCGCCTTTGGTATGTTCCAGCTCCTCCTTGACGAGGCTAGGAAGTATACTGTGAGAAGATGGCCTAGCAGCGTTTTGGGTAGAATGGCGTGGTAATGAGGCAGAGATGGAACTTAATTGTGGAAATGTAGCGCGATTTGGCATAGTGGCAGGGTAGACACTGCATACAAAACACTACCCCTTATCCTTTTGCTTGTTTGTATTATGACAACAGCGGTTTCGTCATGTTCGCCTGTAGAAACACATGCAGAAAGCCCCAAATACACATGAGCTTAAAAGTATATCTCCGACGGTCGGTCGTGTGTGTATGTTGTGTTAAATTATAGTAAGAGGTGCTCGGAAAGCCTGTGAAGACTGTTCTCCTCCCTGGTACAGCTTATCGAAGACAATAATGGAGGCTCACGGCAATGAGGGAAGACTCGGGTTAAACGCGGTTGCTTATTTTACCTATGGGCAGCGCCGGACTTGGGATTTATTTTGCAAGTATTACCTTCCTGTTAAATGAGACTAATTGCTTCTCTCGTGCTCCAATTTGCCTTCACTGCTCCATCTTGTCGTGGCGAGAATACAACAGGTCCCACAACTGTATAGTGACTCTCGTGCCCATTTATGGCCTCGTGATGCCGTAGTGCCATTGGGACGCTCATACCAGCAATGAAAGCGATCCTGTCCCCAGGAATCATTCCAAGAGGGCCCGAGCCAGTAGCACCGTCCTTGGTAATAAAAATGCTTCTTTTGTTTCTCATACTTCCAGCAAAATGGCCCAGTAGGTCAACCATATCTGGTTTGTCTTGCGCTTCATTCACAAGCTCCAATGATCTTAACAGGGCCTCGGTGGTGTTGAAATCCCCTTTTGATTTCATAACTGCCTTGGAGAGATCTGACTTCAGCTGTGAGACTGCTGCCAGTGATGAAGGTTGGTTTGCAAGGTTCGTTTCTTCGCTGGTAAGGCCAACGCCTTTGATAGTGAAAAGAAACGGCGTAGGATCCTCCCTAAACCCTTCTATACAGAATCCTACCCTCAACCACGTATATAGAAGCGTAAGAGCTGAAAGCTGTGATATAAAGGTCTCTGGGATGTCCATTCCGGGATCTAACCCAAAGTCAGCTTTGGCTGCAATGGCCATCCGGACCAAGGCCGAAGAGGCTTCTTCTTTCAGGGTGTTGCAGAAAACAGTGTCGTCATGGAAAGCGGCTGATACTATCAAAGTCCGATTATGCACCGTCGACAATATTTCAATGTTGCTGTCGGGCGTGCACATAGATTCGTCTCCGAATTCATGGGCGATTGCAGCCTGGTTCAATCGTTTCAGATAGTCGTGGCTGAGCCATGTACGTTTCTCCAAAGGAGTGCTCCAGTCCGGCAACCATGTGGGAGCGCCTGGTAGAGCCTGATGACTACCTGAATCGGCAAGAAGATTCAGATATACATGGTCGAGTGAGAAGAGATAAATAATGAATTTTTCGTAAACAAGGTCAAGAGGCTGTCCATAGTCTGGATCCGGTGGTGCTCGTTCGTAGGCCTCTGCCAAGACACCGTGGAGGGCATAAACGTGATCATATTTGTTTGAGGTTTGCCGTGTTCGAAGGTTTTCCATTGTCTGCGTTCCGAAGACTGAGGTTAACCTCTTCTCGATGTTGTTCACTATATTTGGTCTTAGAAGTACCATCTTGTTGTATGACCACTGTGACATGATGTCGCCCCAACTGTGAATGAACGTCATCCATGTGAGACATGTCCCATCTCCAAAAGCGAATTTTAACGAACTCGCATGGCTCCCTTTCTCCTCATTCGACGTGGTGAAATACCATACCCCGACCATTTCTTTCCAGGAGACATCGGTCCTTCCGTAGACAAAAGTCGCGTTTTTCGAGAACATAATTTCTTGCATTGTCCAAACCCTATGAAGCCACTCGCAATCCAAGTCAAGCTTGTCAATGGAGGTCCCACTAGCTTCTGCCAACCGTTCCAAGTCTCTAATGTTCTTTCGCAGGCGCAGTAAATTTATCCACGTCCAGGCGGAAGGATGTATGTTCGGTGTTGCCACAAAGTCGTGCTTATTTGTGGTTTCCTCGAGCTGTGATGCCGTCTTGATCACCTTCAGTGTCTGATCGAAGAGGATATTGCCCTGACCTAGCCATACATATACTGGGCTACCAGCTTTGTAGATATACGGCATAAGTGGTATCTGCTTTTCTTTTTCCTTGATGTTCTCTTGGTCAATGCAAATCGCATCTACCCAGATCCTCAAACTCCCATGCAGCTCCCTGAGAGCATATAAGGCGTTGAAACAGTTCTCGGTGATAGACAGGGAATGACCGTTACAGGTAATTGTATGTGCTGCCGATCGGTGTTGTCCCCAGACGTATGAAAGAGCAGAGAAATCAAGTCTCGTATGGTCTGTCTTGTCGACTTCAAGGACTTCTAGTGTCCCAGTAAGAGGTACATCCTGATCACCGCTATGCAGGTTCAAGACTCGGATGTAATTTGCTGCATCATCGCCAGGAAATGCCACAGACTCGTAGGGCTGTCGAGTGCTGTGCACAGTGTCTAGTGCCGATGTCATCTTCGGACAGGTAGGAGGGGGCGCAATATAGAGAAGATACCAGCAGACGGTGCAGATCTTGGGAGTTTGAAATTTATAGAACGAGAAAAAAATTACGCTGCCGCGATTTACCTGACCCCATGTTAGTTAACCTTGTTATCTGCTTTCATTGCCACATCAAATGATATTTCAGAATGTGCTTACGTGGTCGAGACTGGTAGGGTCGCTCTAGAATGCAACAAAAAAGCGCAGGCTGTGTCTTCGGATGAATCTAAATAAGAACGCGTCACTCTGTTTTTCTCCATACCCCCAATTGCTATCTCAGGCAGCATTTTGGGCTTGTCCCAATAAGCAAACATGCATATAGACTGACTTGTTTCAACCCGATTCGTCGAGGCAATATGACACGCTTGGAAATGTCATCCTTGGCTGACCCTGTCCATCGGCGTTGTAGTCCAGCTGAACACACCTCGCTTACTAGAAGCAATGACATGTTGCTCTCAGAACCCAGCCCCATCATCCTATGCACAGTGGTGTTAATCATCTGTAGCGTGACTCAAACCTTCATCAGCCTCAATGCTTCGTCTCTACGTTCTTGGCTAGTGGGTCTGGCCTGGCTGCGGCGACAGAAAACCACCGATATGGGTATCTGATGTATTTTTGGTGGCTCTCCGATTTCCTGTCACGCTTACTTGATTACACCGGGCTTCTGTTCCAAGGGCTGGCCGGAGTAATAGACGGATATCGGTGTGAGTCGCTACAGTACAAGGGCCAGTAACTGACAATTACTTCTGAACCACATTGTGGCTTCCAACTCCGGTTCCTTTGGCCTGGTCCAATATGGCGGAATAAAATACTCACATCTTGCAAGAAGCGGGATGCAATGGAGCAACCCCATCTTGGCTCCATACATAAGCCGAAGCGAGTGGGAAGACTCCACGCGAGAGGCAACTCTTGTTTACAAAGAGAGAGGAAAAAGCGAAATGATCCACCTCGCATATGAAGCACGCTTAAGCTCGGGATGCAGTAGCTTTTGATACAGTGAGATATGTACCAAAGGTAGTGCGAAAAGAATCACGAATATAATACTAGACGTCAGCGAAGACTTTTTGAAATGTCATGCATTTCATGTACCCTCCGCTTGAGACCCACCTACTTCGATGAGGCCCGCAAGGTTGGCCTTTTTAGGTCCGCTACACGAAGCAGAAGGGTCTGTGCGGTCTGTGATAATGTACGCTTTGACCTAATGACAGGTGACAGAAACTGAAAATCTGTGCCAGACATCACGTACCCTACAGACACCAAAGATCCGAAATTCATTGAGTCCTCAGACAAAAGCCAAAAAATTGTATCTGGTAACGCGATCTCTGTAAGATTTTGAAGGAAAGACAAGGATAGAATTTACCTCCGTCTTCAGGCTGCCAGGATTTTTGGACTCAAATCAATCAAAATCAGCGTCAGATCATCCTTGGTGGATTGCGGATAATCCGTTGGACAACTGTAAATCAGGCTAATGAGATAAGCGGAGCGGGTGGGCAGGTTCGTAGGGCCTTTGCAATGGATGACAGACAGAGCAGATCAATCACCTAGGGCGTTACCAAGAAGCTTACAGCGAAGTTCCAGTAACCTAAACGTGGGCCGTCGATCTTACTGCAAAGAAACACTAGGAAGCGACCCATCCCGGCCGCTCTGTGGCGGCCAAGAGTACGGTAGTAACCATGTAAAGCTGAAATGCGTATTGGCAACACAAGTTCCACAATCCTAAAGGATGTGGGACACGCCCAAAAACACGGAAGAGACGCTCTGAGCTTTTAAGCAGGTTAAAGGACAGCGAAATGTATCATGGCTCAAAGACCCTCTCGCCTTGGCGCGTATCAACTGTAAGATGAGCAAATGCAGTGGAGAACGCATGAAGGGCCATAGAGCTGATGTTGCCGTGGCCATGATAAGTTCTTCGAAATATGAAGGCGATAACCTGTCTTACTACAATCATTTCAATGGCGAGGACGAAAGGGAGATTCAAGTGTAACTTTCTAAGTACAAGGATGTGTTGTTTTGGGGTGAAAGCGCAGTAGACAGCGTCTTTGCGGGACAGTTAGGTACAGCAACAGATGACACTCTGCTATAATACGATATTGAGCTCCCGCAACCACTGCAAAAGCACTCTTGGTCCCGTCAACGAGGAACGCAACCTTCTATTGGTCACAACGTCGCGCATCCTGATAACGAAAGCAGTAGAACGGAGAAGATCCAGGTCACCAGAAAACGACCGTCCCCAACCGGTCCTGTAACGGAAGTAAATCAGACTCGTCAAATCGTCATCCATCCGATAGATGCAGTGCTGGTAGCACCTCTGATTGCGGGCCAAGCGATACAGAGTGTCTTCTATATCAGGTAGCGGTATATACAATAATTAAGATGTCTATCGACAGGAGGAACCACTCGTGTCAGCTGCAATGCGCTCGAATACAATCTCCATTTTGCCAAACAATCTCTGCAAG
Organism: Fusarium citri; assembly: GCA_004367485.1. NCBI lineage: Eukaryota > Fungi > Ascomycota > Sordariomycetes > Hypocreales > Nectriaceae > Fusarium > Fusarium citri. The sequence continues at coordinate 104,737 of QHHH01000163.1, forward strand.
ATAGCAGGCCCCATAATAGCCTGACCTGAAATGTTAGAGTGTCCGCTATCCAGCTCACCCCAAAGGACCTTTATTTGTTTCGCTGTCAACAAACCCTTCTGACGACCGCCAGGTTCGGATTCGATTCCGAGAACGTATTGCATTCTTTCCAACACATGGGCGACAGCTCTCGAAAAGAAAGCGCCCTGCGTACAAAGACTCTCCAAAACCAGACTGTCGTAAGGAAGGATCGGAATGGGAGGGATAGGATCGATGGGTAATCGATCGACACGAGTCGTGGTGTGCTCCAGTATGAGTCCGTAGAGCGACAGGAGTTGGATGAATATACTAGTGATCGTAAGAGCAAGAGGGGCGGATAGTGGTTCCGATATGCTGGCGTGATGAGATGAGCGCGAATGGGCGGGTGCATTGAAGTGCTTCATCGGCGGCGATTTCGACTTGTGACTTAACGACAACAGCTCGGAAATTCGGGTGTCTGTTACTGATGAAGCAGATGAGAACTCTGAGCCTATCCGAGTGCTCAAGACTCTAGCAATAACCTGCAGGAAGTTTTCGGATATGTGTAGCGTAAACTCAGCTAGGGTATAATTGTCAATGTACAGAGGACCCTGTCGATAAACCAAGTCGTCGAATGTCAGGCGAGAATTGTTCGACTTGGCAGCTGACACTCTCGCATGTAAGTCGATGTTTATTCTGGATAACTCCATAAGTGCAGTATGATCATCGATGGCGCCTGTGTGACACTGTTTCGGGGTGTCGCGGTTGGAGTGTGGATCACTCGATACTGTGCTTAGTGGACTCTGAAGCAGGTACAATGGTGACGTAGTCGTGTCTGAGATTGGTGGTGAGGCGCCGAAGAACGAGTTGTAGGCGAAGAGGGAAGCGGACTCGGCAAGATCAATGCCAGTGTTCCAAAGCGAAAGATTGTCATTGGCCGAGGCTAACTCCGCAGGAGGCCATGTGGGCGCTGGGCCATCGAATGCATCGCCGAAGACCTGCAGCGGAAGATTGTCCTGGTATTCACCCATGTCGAGAATGGAGTCTTCATCCGGAGACGTGCTGGGAGGAGTTGGTGGGACGTACGTAGCCGATCTGGGTCCCCCGACGGCCGATTTTGGAGCCTTCGCTGGCCTAGGTCTTCCAACCTTTTTCTGTCGTCCATTGGTACATTTGACTCCATATAATGTGCATCTCGCGCATGAAGGATCGCTCTCGTGAAAGCGCTGACACCTTGCTTTGTGTTTTCTGCATAATTCACAAGCGACACGACGCTGCGACGGATGAACTGTTGGTGCTTCCATTGAAAGTAGCCAATCGTTTTACGGAATAGGATTTGATTGAAGAGGATGGTGCCAAGCAGGAATCTCAATGCGGGAATGAAGGTGGGACTTGAATTGAGAACGAAGGAAGAGGACCACAATCGGAGGGTTGGTCGCGGGGGGACGGTCGTCTATAAAAGCCTCCGCGGAGGGTTTAAACTTTTCGCGCTAGGAGGTTTAGTCTCGTTGACAAGGGTGATTACTCATATTTGGCCGTCACTATGCTAGACCGCATTAAAGTTTATTAATCAAGCCCGTCCCGATAAGAAATTTGTGTTTTTAGTCCGAGATCAGAACCCGCATTCGCATTCGACAATTGATTAATTAAGCTGTCATAGACCTTGCACCGCGGAGGGTTTACAGGCCAAATTCTTCATTTCTCACGTCGTCAACCAAAGTGTTCCGTGTTGCGAGGTTCGAAATGTCGCAATGGATTCTTTGTAATCTTCAGCTCCTTTGTAAATACGCAATGGATAGTTCCGTAACTTAACTCCCAGTCAACTGTTCTCTATTTATATATTGCAGAATTACTGGATTGCTATTGTCATTCATTGTATACTCATCGTTCAATTCAATATTCAATCTTTATTTTTTATGTCTCTAATCAATCTGTTTCTCTAATCAAGGATCGACGCTCTTGCATCAACCATGAGTGCAAGCTCCTCAACCGTGGACCAAGTGTCCATTGCGGCCGACGACGACGCGTTGGACAAGAATGCGACTTTCCACGATAGGTCGGCGTGGCCTATGGCTTCCGAAGTTCAAATGATGCGCGATCGAGATGAACAAGGCGGCGAAAAGCCCAAGAAACTCGGCGTGAGCTGGACCAATCTGACAGTCAAGGGCCTCGGCGCCGACGCGAACTTCAACGAAAACGTCCTATCCCAGCTATACCCCTTCCACAAAAGCAACAAAACTGAACCGATCAAGACCATCATCGATAACTCAAGCGGCTGTGTCAAGCCTGGAGAAATGTTGCTCGTCCTTGGTCGCCCCGGATCAGGCTGCACAACATTGCTCAACATCCTCGCCAATAACCGACGTGGCTACGAAGAGGTCACCGGTGACGTGCATTACGGTAGCATGACGGCCGACGAAGCGAAGCAATACCGTGGGCAGATCATCATGAACACTGAGGAGGAAATCTTCTTCCCAACTCTTTCTGTCGAGGCAACTATCGACTTTGCCACACGCCTCAAGGTTCCCTTCCACCTTCCTCCCGGAATTAAGACCCGTGAGGAGTATGCGCACCTGTACAAGGACTTTCTCTTGCGATCGGTCGGTATCTCTCACACTGCGCATACGAAAGTCGGCGACGCTTTCATCCGGGGTGTTTCGGGAGGAGAAAGGAAGCGTGTATCCATTCTGGAAGTAATGACCACCCGCGCAAGCGTGTTCTGCTGGGACAATTCAACCCGAGGCCTCGATGCAAGCACTGCTTTAGAGTGGATCAAGGCTATCAGAGCCATGACCGACATTCTCGGCCTCACCACTATCGTAACGCTCTACCAGGCAGGAAACGGCATCTACGAGCATTTCGACAGGGTGCTTGTTCTCGATGAGGGTAAACAGATCTTCTACGGGCCTCAGAAGGCTGCTGTTCCATTCATGGAGGACCTTGGCTTTATGCGGGATGGTGGCTCCAACAGAAGTGACTTTCTTACTGGTGTGACTGTTCCTCATGAACGAGTCATTGCATCTGGTTTTGAAGCGACGTTCCCTCGCACAGCAGACGCAGTCCGCAGCGCATACGACAACTCGGCTTTGTCCTCCAACATGCTGCAAGAAGCTCGAACCTACGCGACTACCCAGGAAGCCAACGACAACACAGCTGTCTTCAAGGAAATGGCTGCTCGGGAGAAGTACAAGGGAGTCCCCAAGAAGTCGCCTGTCACCGCCGACTTTCTCACTCAGGTCAAGACTGCCACCAGAAGGCAGTACCAGATTCTTTGGGGAGACAAGAGTACACTGTTCGTCAAGCAAGGTGCTACTGTCGTACAGGCTCTTGTCGGCGGTTCACTGTTCTACAATGCCCCGGACAATTCTGCTGGTCTGTTCCTCAAAGGCGGTGCTCTGTTCTTCTCCATCTTGTACCCTGCCCTCATTGCTCTCTCTGAAGTTACCGACTCGTTTACCGGCCGACCTATCTTGGCGAAGCAACGTCAATTCGCATTGTATCACCCAGCCGCCTTCGTCATTGCTCAAGTCGTCGCCGACCTGCCAATCCTACTATTCCAAGTAGCTCATTTTGGCATCGTTCTGTACTTCATGGTTGGACTCAAGGCTACTGCCGGTGCATTCTTCACGTACCTGATCATCAACTATGTATCAGCTCTGTCCATGACCTCCTTCTACCGCTTCGTCGGCGCCGCCTTTCCTACGTTTGACGCCGCGACGAAGGTCTCTGGTCTTGCTACTGCTACCCTGTTTGTCTATATGGGTTACATGATTGTCAAGCCTGAGATGCATCCGTGGTTCGGGTGGATCTTTTGGCTTAATCCCATGGCTTATGCGTTCGATGCCTTGCTCTCCAATGAGTTCCATGGTCAGACCATCCCCTGCGTCGGTCCGTACCTTGTGCCTAATGGACCAGGATATATGGACGGACAGGGTGGCCAGGCATGTGCTGGTGTGGGCGGCGCGCTGCCCGGTGCGACGAGCGTCACAGGCGAGCAGTATCTGAGTCATATGTCCTTCGCCAAGAGTCACATCTGGCGGAACTTTGGCATCATCTGTGCGTGGTGGGTTCTCTTCGTTGGTCTCACGATCTTTTTCACCAACGGCTGGAAGCAAGTTGGCGAAGGTGGCCGCAGCTTACTCATTCCTCGGGAACAACAACGCAAGTCCAAACATTTGGTTCAACCCACCGCTGATGAGGAATCGTCGTCTTCTGAGAAGACCACCGCCAACTCGCCATCTGATTCCAACAGCAACATCGAGAACGACCTCATTCGCAACAAGAGCATCTTCACGTGGAGGAATTTGACATATACTGTCAAAACCTCTGATGGTGACCGCGTGCTTTTGGATGACGTACAGGGCTACGTCAAGCCCGGTATGCTTGGTGCTCTGATGGGCGCTTCTGGCGCCGGTAAGACTACACTCCTCGACGTCCTTGCACAACGAAAAACCGAGGGAACCATCCATGGATCGGTACTCGTTGACGGTCGGCCTATTTCGGTCTCCTTTCAGCGATCAGCTGGTTATGTTGAACAACTCGATGTCCACGAACCTCTTGCGACTGTCCGAGAAGCTCTCGAATTCTCAGCCCTCCTACGCCAGCCTTCCGATGTAAGCAAGGAAGACAAGCTACGATATGTGGACACCATCGTTGACCTTCTTGAATTGAACGATCTTGAGCATACCCTTGTCGGACGGCCAGGAAACGGTCTTTCTGTCGAACAACGCAAGCGTCTCACAATTGGTGTCGAATTAGTTGCGAAGCCCAGTATCCTTATTTTCCTTGATGAACCGACATCTGGACTTGATGGACAGGCTGCTTACAACACCATTCGCTTTCTTCGAAAACTCTCTGCAGCAGGACAGGCTATCTTGGTCACCATCCATCAACCATCAGCGCAGTTGTTTAGGCAGTTTGACACGCTCTTACTATTGGCCAAGGGAGGCAAGACCGTCTATTTTGGCGATATCGGTGACAATGCATCCACGATCAAGTCTTATTTCGGCCGTCACGGCGCTCCATGCCCACCTGAAGCCAACCCTGCTGAACACATGATTGATGTGGTTTCAGGTAACGGTCCGGCCAGTCATAACAGGGATTGGAACAAGGTCTGGCTTGAATCACCTGAACATGATGCCCTTACCAAGGAACTGGATCGTATGGTTGAAGATGCTCTCTCTCAACCTTTGCGCGCCAATGATGACGGACGCGAGTTTGCAGCCTCCATGTGGACTCAAGTCAAGCTAGTCACGCACCGTATGAATGTCTCCCTCTTCCGCAACACCGAGTACATCTACAACAAGCTAGCCATGCACATCCTACTAGCCTTTCTCAACGGGTTCACCTTTTGGAAGATCGGAGATAGTCTTACCGATCTTCAACAAAACCTTTTTACCGTCTTCAACTTTATCTTCGTTGCACCCGGTGTTATCTCCCAACTGCAGCCTCTCTTTATTGACCGTCGCGATATCTACGAGGCTAGGGAGAAGAAGAGTAAGATGTATCACTGGGCCCCTTTTGTTACCGGCCTTATTGTCTCGGAATTTCCGTACTTGATTGTTGCGGCGTTGCTATATTACGTTTGTTGGTATTTTACTGCTGGTCTTCCTACTGGTGCCAACCAAGCTGGCGGTGTCTTCTTTATTGTCGTAAGTGACTCCCATATGCAAGTTAAGATGGGTTGCTGACATTTTCTAGGTCCTCTATGAATTCATCTATACTGGAATCGGACAGATGATCGCCGCATACGCTCCCAACGCTGTGTTTGCATCTCTCGTGAACCCGTTAGTCATAACCACGTTGGTGTCTTTCTGCGGCGTCATGGTTCCATATGGTCAAATCACAGCCTTCTGGAGATACTGGTAAGTAACATCCACTGACCCTCCTACCCCAGACCCACCATGACTCATGTTATCGCAGGATCTACTACCTTGACCCTTTCAACTATGTAATGGGCTCCCTGCTCATATTCACCAGCTGGGACAAGCCTGTCCACTGCAAGGAAGATGAGCTCACCATCTTCGACCCGGCTCCCAACCAGACTTGTGGCGATTATCTTTCGGTTTACCAGCAGGGCATGGGGGCCGGAATCAACCTCCTCAACCCAGATGCCACCGCGTCTTGCCGCGTCTGCCAATACACCGAGGGAGGAGATTATCTCAAGTCAATGAACCTCAATGCGGAGTGGTATGGATGGAGGAACGCGGGCATCTGTGCCATCTTTGCATTTGGCTTTTACGGACTTGTGTATTTGATGATGAAGCTCAGGACCAAGGCTACTAAGAAGGCTGAGTCTTAAGTTGGGCCGAGGTGGCTGATAGGTTTCTCGTTCTTTTCTCGATGATGAGACCATCGTCCACTATGCACCTTGGATAATCAATGTTCCTTTCTTATTCTTTACATCTTTTATCATAGACATTTAATTCTATCTCTGGAGGGGTTCTCTATCCATCTCTAGAATATAATAGATTCGGTCCATTTCGACATATGATGAACTCCGTTCCCGTTCTGCTTCTGCTCTCTGCCCACCGCATTCTTCTTAGGCTCCAAATCAACACCCAACCAAAGAAGATCTGGCCTACTATATTGACCGACAATATCCAGAAATCCCCTCGTAGCCACAACCTTGCTAAGATCAAGATCAGCATAAACGATCCCCTCAGTATCAGCCTTCCCATCACCCAGGGATTCGGTTAAACGTCGACCATCCGGTCCAATCACGCAACTATGGCCAGCTCCAGGTTGTCGACACTGCAGCCCATCTTGCGTCTTCAGAACATCAATGACCTTCTGAGTGCATACAGATGTACAGTGAAGGACATAAGCAGTGCTCTCGATAGCATATGTCTGAGACAAATTCTGACAGCCTTCTGCAGTCATACTCCAAAGGCCAGGGTGGTCGACGCCTGTGGTAGGATCGATTGGAGGCCACATCGCGATGTGAATGACATCTCCTTGAGAGATACTGTGATATTTGAGAAGTGGTTGCGTGTGCTCCCAGCAAGCGAGACATCCAACCTTAATCTTCCCATGGTCAGGGCCGAAGTTCACTTCAACAACATTTTCCAAGTCAGAATTGGTTCCATCACCAAAAACAGTGCGTTCCATGTGAGTAGGCTTGATCTTCCGTCGATGGAGTAGCACCTCGCCCTGTGGTCAGATAACAGCCTGCGAGATATAAATGTTATGCGAAGGGCTCTTCTCAGAGAATCCCAGAACAACAGCAATCGAGTTCTCTTTCGCAGCAGCCTTGACCGCCTCTATAGCATCGGACTCAATTGAAACCGAGTTGTAAATGTATCGCGTTTGAAGTTCGAAATCCACCGATCGAACCCTATCGTGATGATTGGTGGAATGTCATTTTTGAAGTGGAACATACTTACCAGATTCATGCTGGGTACCCAGGAGTCCAGCATTCAGAAAAGGCAATGAGCTTGGCTCCATTGTTTGCCGCTTCGGCGATGAGAGTGCAAGCTTTCTTAACCGAGGCGTTTAGATCCAACCAGACTGGTTCCGTTTGCGTGACGACGACCATGATGGGACGGACATGTTTGACGAGAAGCAATATGTGTGAGAAAAAAGGAAGAAGATGATACATTAATGGAAGCCCTCGTCAGAGATTTATATATCCTGCGTAATAGACCATTTTCCTATTAAAGGTACATGTTTCGTTTGTTTTCATGTTGGTTACAGGGTATGTACACATGATCTGTTCCACGAAGTTTATATCTCTTATCAATACGGAGGATAAGCTGATTGGGGTGCTATCGATCAAGACGTGGAAGAGAACCCTGACAGGATCATCACTCATAGCGGGGAGTCATACCAAAACAGGAATGTTCTTCAATTTGCATGATGACCCAGGACGAGATCGTTTCATTTGTTGTTGAGGTTACGTCGGTCGAAGTGACCAATCGGATCACCAAGGACGAAGCCGTTAACTGTCACGCACCACAAGAGTACCAGGAATTCATTCTCAATGTTTGTTGTATCTCGTTGATGAAAGGTGAAACGGCAATCCCGGATTGCTGGTCAAACGTGAGCTTCTTCGCTTCAATCGTCTTTACTGTCTTCCATGTAAATATTGAGGGCCTCTTGGCATCTCCACCATCTCGGAAAAGAGTACCCGACATTACGAAAAATAAATTCCACCCCAAAAAAGCAAGTAATAGATTAGCCAAGAGTAAGCCTATGTATCTGCGACACCAAACACCGTTAGAGTATCCGTGCAAACAGGGACTTGATATACGAACATGCACGACATATTCAGTCTTTCCGATCAATTTCTTTTTCTTTCTCTTTCTCTTTCAATTACCCTCCGACTATGGCTACTCTTGCCAAACAGCTTGCGGAGATATGGTTTCTTTACGGTATTGGCATTCTTATGATTGCCGCGCGGGTGTTTTGTAGGACGGAATTGGTCGGTTGGAGAGGTTATCAGCCAGATGATTACCTTGTTCTGCTTGTTGCAGTAAATCTCCTCGTTTCAGAAATGGCTATTCATTGACATCGTCAGTTTCTTTGGACCGGGACAGCAATCTCGGGCCATATCTTCATTGCTTCCGCCAAAGGCCTACATACCTCCGATCTTAACCACGATGAACGGAAACACATGCCAGAAGAAGACTATGATAAGTGGGCTTTTGGGACGCAGATGTTCATGCTTAGTCTGGTTCTCTACATTATTGTTCTATGGTCACTCAAGTTCAACATGCTATGGCTGTACAAACGAGTTGTCCGTGGACTATGGACGGAAAGGTTCATCAAGCCTTTGATGGTGCAAGTCGTTGTCTCGTTGATTATCATCATCCTAACGCTGGCCTTGACGTGCAGACCCTTTCATCATCTTTGGCAAGTCTGGCCAGATCCTGGAGGTAAGTTAACGTGGGATATATAAAAGTTTGAGATCGCGCTAACAAGACTCGAAGCACATTGCACTCCACAGAATCTGACATTCTTTATTCTTATCCTCTCTTTCAATCTGAGCACGGATATTAGTATCATTCTTGTTCCGATTCCAGTTGTCATGGGTATCCGGGCGAAGCCTTGGAAGAAGTTCGGCCTTTGTATACTGTTTAGTCTCGGCTTTTTCTGCATGACTGCTGCGATTCTACGATTTGTGCTCATCTTCAAGGTCAGTATCATGCCAAAAAGGCTTTCGTTGTAACTAACTGTTCTATAGTTGGACCGACGAGGCGAGTCTGTTCTCTGGTCTCTTCGCGAAGATTGTATCGGTATCTTCGTCGGTCAAGCACCCATGATAACGCCTCTCTTCAAACGTCGCTTCTGGGTAACTACGGGCTATTTATCACCGAAGGCGGACACAAGAAGGAAGAGAAGACAGCCACAAGACGCGAAAAGACGTGACAGTTATCCGCTGTATTGGCTAAGCCGCCGACCAAATTACACAGCACCGGATCCTTATTCCATCACCGCTATTGAGTCGATATCGGAGAGCCAGGAAGATATCGTTATGAGAAACTCAGGACTTCCGACGAGACCGGAACCGCTTCATGATTCCTCCAACGGGATTATTGTTGAGAGGAGGGTTGATATTGAGGCTGCTGATGGGACACATACGATTGTGACGCAAAGATCTGAGGTAGTCATAGGGTAGAAACAGTTTTTGTAAAAATGACAGAATATTAAATTGCGCATTGAAACTTTCTTCCACTCATTCCTTCATGGCCCAGTCGGCGGCAGCTATGGCATGGATCCGCGCTGTATCAAAAATTGGTAACTCACTCTGAGTCTCATCTATCAACAACCCGATCTCAGTACACCCGAGGATCAAACATTCAGCTCCACCAGAGTTCAGCCTCCCAATAACCTCTTGGTAAGCTTTTCGTGAATCATCTTTGATAATACCATTGCAAAGCTCCTCGTAAATGATCTTGTGGACAATATCTCTATCCTTATCATCCGGAACAATAACGTCAAGATCGAACTTGTCCGCCAGACGCGATTTGTAAAACTCTTTCTCCATAGTAAATCGCGTTCCTAACAACCCGACGGATTTGTATCCTGCCTTTAAGATCGCTTCTGCCGTTGGGTCAACGATGTGAATAAGAGGTATGCCAGCCGCTGTCTTGATGCCATGAGATACGAAGTGCATGGTGTTAGTGCATAGTACAAGGCCGTCGGCGCCAGCAAGCGCTAATCTCTTTGCTGCATTGTCCAGTAGCAGGCCTGCTTCTTCCCATTTGCCGGCGTGTTGTAGGGCCTCAATCCTGGCAAAGTCAAACGAGACGATGATACATTCGGCAGAGTGCAGACCACCGAGGACCTCTCGAACTCGACGGTTGATTTCTTGGTAGTATGTTGTGGTTGACTCCCAACTCATGCCACCAATTAAACCCAATGACTTCATCTTGAATTCAGCCTTGTCGCGGATATCCTCGGAAAATACGGGTAATCTGTCAGCAGAATCGTTGCCTGAACCGATCGATTTGGATACAGGAAAATCGTGACCCTTGAGGAAAATGCTCGACAATCGCCAGGTTGGATGGGGATCAAGATCTGGGAGGAGTAGACGGGAAGACGGGACGAGCTGAAGACAGATTTGCAGGGGAACTAAGACACGGGAGAAAATATCGCAGATCAATATTGATGAGGCGGAGGAGCTGGACTCTTACTGGCGTTTGGCTCCTTGGCCCCGCTTAATTCATAGCTGAAGTGAGAAACACTAGTTTCTATTGGGCCATGGCTGAGACAAATGATTGCACGATTATCGATCTTTTCTGTGAGACAGGTCATGATGGAAGAAATATTGGTACGATGGACAGATCTACGATGTCTAAGGGATAAAGGCTTGAGACATGGCTGGGATTCTCCATGTCTTCACTTGTTACATCGGTATAAAGTTTAACATTCCGCCATCCCTTGATCAAATTGGGCTTTGACCTTCAATCTTCCTAGCCTTTTTCAACAGGTCCCGCACAATTCCTGTATAATATTCGGCACTTGGTTCTGGACATCTACTTGCTTGTGGAAGCGTCGAAGGCCAGAACAATGTCCGAGACATCACCACTCCTTCAGCCCAGGTTCGAGGCCACAGACTATGGAACGCGGTGTTGCGGCTCGCCTGCTGCAGCCCAGCCAGAAGAGGAGAGAACAATTATCAGCAAAGACCTTTCCTTCGCCCGTCTAGCAGTCATCCTAACAACAGCCTGGCTCGGCGTCTTCCTCGGCGCCGCCGACACAACAGTGATCGCAACCCTCTCCGCCCAAATCTCAAGCGAATTCAATTCATTAAGCCTCCTTTCCTGGCTCGCAACAGCCTATCTGATCGGCAATGCCGCTAGTCAACCAATATCAGGCCGTCTAACAGATATCTTCGGTCGTGGCCCTGGCTTGATATTCTGCAACCTTGCCTTTGCGGCGGGTAACCTTCTCTGTGGATTAGCTACCAGTCAACATGCTATGATACTTGGAAGAGTTGTCGCTGGTGTTGGTGGCGGAGGTTTGATGAGTATCTCCATGTTTCTGGGTTCTGATCTTATTCCCTTGAGAAAACGCGCTATTGTGGGTGGTGTCGCGAATCTTTGGTATGGAGCTGGGACTATGGTTGGCGCTGTTTGTGGTGGACTGCTGGGTGATTACAGCGAAATTGGTTGGAGAGTCGCGTTTCTGGCCCAAGTTGTTCCATCTTTGGTCTCGGCTGTCATCGCGTATGTCATGATCAAAGTACCGCCTAAACAATCCGACAAGTCATACATCAAACGCATTGACTTTGGGGGTGTTTTCTTGGTCACTGCATTTTTGGCAAGCCTTGTTCTTGGTCTCAGCATGGGAGGCAACATCGTGCCCTGGTCGCATCCTCTTCCGATCACGGCGATCGCTGTCGCGGTTTTCTTGTTCATTGCTTTCATCTGTTGCGAGGTCAAGGTCTCTCAGCCCATCATCCCCGTGAGTCTTCTACTCAACCGCACGGTTCTGGCAACATGCCTGTCCAGTGTCTTCTGCGCTGCTATCAGCCTCACAAGTATCTTCTACATTCCACTTTACTTACAAGCACGCGGGGATTCGGCAACAGAGGCGGGACTCAAGATCATGCCTTCATCACTTGGATTAATCGGAGCACTGCCGCTTGGATATCTGATGAAGAGGACAGGGAAGTACGTCGGAATCATTGTCAGTAGTATCGTCACGATGATTGTGGGCGCCATCATGTTCACGCTTCAAGACGATATCAGTCCAACATGGATGACATGTTTGGCATTCTTCATCCTCAGCCTTGGTTACAATGCGGTTTTTAGCATTACGCAGGTTGCTTGCCTCGCAGCAGTGGAGCATTCGCAACTAGCTATGGTCACATCCACCATCAGTAGGATTCCACCGTCCAAAGGTATTATTATGGATATTGCTAACTGCCTAACAGTGCTATCTAGAAGTCTTGGAAGCACCATTGGAATAACAATCGCCTCGGTCGTTTACCAGCATAGCTTGACAAGCGGTCTTTGGGATCGATTCAGCGACTATCCGAATGCCGCGGAAGAAATACAGCGCATCCGCGACGACTTGACCGAGCTCAAGAGCCTTCCAGAAGGGTGGCACGAGGGGGTCATAAAGTCATTGATGGTGGCATTTGAGCATGTTTGGATGTTGATACTTATCTGGGCTGTACTGGCTTTGATTAGCATCACGCCTATTAAACAACACAAGCTTTACTCCACACTGGAACGAAAGTAACAAGAACGGTACAAGCATACCAACGCCACGAATTCTATACTATATTAGACTTTTCCTTTTTCCTCTCAGAATTTAAAACAAATTTCTCAAAGCATGCTTTCCATCCTTGCCTAAATAACATATTTACCCCATCCCATTGTAGAGCTGAAAGAAGAATAACGACAGCAATGAGAGGAAGTGCTGTAGCAAAGTAAACCCAGAACCTATCATTCCCCGGCAAGTACGCGTCCTCCATACTGAACAGACTTGCAACCCAGGCCAAGGGTGCAAAGACCAGGGCTATATACGTCAAGCGCCGAACGTTGATAGCTTCGAGGATGGAGCGCCGTGAATCAAGAAGCTGTATCATTGTCGTCGCGACAGTGACCATCTGCTCCAGAGATTGTCCATAATCTTGGAACTGACTCTGTAGATAGCTGATATCCTTGAGAACCATCTTCCATGCCATATCGCCATTGTCGTGCTGCTCTACAAATTCGGCGACAAGGGTAAGCTTGTGACGACTCTGTTTCAACCGGCGCCTCCATCGCTGCAAGTCAACAATGTCGTCGCCGTGAAGACGGCTTGTGATGTCCTGAAGGGAATATTCGTAGTGTTTAGAGTAACGGCTTATGAGATGCATGTAGAGGTTCCATTCAGAAAGAACTATGCGAACCGGGTAGTAAGCCAGGGTTAGAATGCCAACTGAAATCTTATAGGGGCCTTTTCGTTTTAGATGCTGAAGGTAATGTACCAGGCTGTCAAGCATTGAGTCTCTGTTCCAATGATGGACGGAAGTCGCTTTTGTGTGTGGTGACGCAACATCTTCGAAACCACCATGCAGGTGCTGGGCAGGATAGCTTTTCTGGGTTGGTGTTCCGAGCCCTTCAATAGCACATCTTATAGGGCGATCGACCAAGATGAGACCTTGTGATATTAGCTTGGAACCCAAACATGGCTGTTAAATACTTACAAATTGAAGAACTCCCAAACTCTTTGATGAACACGGAACAGGTCGCGCGAGCAAGGGCTAGTTGCTTCCCCGAAAGAGGAACAAGGCGACGGATATTGCGAGTCACATTTGCGTCTGTTTTCAGGGCGTACGCGGCATCCTTGAATCTTTCAGCTTCGCCCAAGTCTAGTACTTGCTGGTAATGGAGATGTAGATATCCGCGCTGGGAAAGCAATGACGGCAATATTGCAAGGGATGGTGGTGGAGGTGCTAACTCGATGTTCTCAAAACTTGTGTCGACATAGTCGGCGAAGAAAAGAGGGTCGATATCCCAAGCATTTCCAAGTAAACTTATAAGCTGAGGACTGATATCTTCGATAAGAATAAGTCGCGTAGTAACAGTGGTTGAAGGTAGCGTATCGATTATATTGATTATCTTATCATGATTCACTCTGATTGGCTGGAGCTCGGGTGAACTTTCTTCTGTAGGGTAATCGATGTACACGACATTGCTTGAACGAGTCCCTGGTAGCTTTAGGTATCGCTCGAGCCCGTTGATGCAGGGGTTTGATCGAGCTCGAAGCTTGACGTCGTCCACATACGATCTGTGGTCTTTACTCGGACTCATGATGATGGGTGAAGGTGTAAGATGTTGCAGCACAATCTTCGGGTTCCGTGGGTTTAAACACGATCATCACCCCGCACTACCCTCGACATGGCTGCAGCACAGCCACTGGCAATTGTACTTTTAACTCCGCGCAAAACAGAATTCTCAATGAAATGTGACATTACCGTTGCTAGAATAAGACATTGTTTTTCTATTTAACCTTCTCTGACACGTAGATTCACAAAGGCATAATGACGTTTTCATTCCGCCTCGAGGGAGATTGTCATATTTCCCAACAACCAAGAGACCACTGACCAGTTACAATACGAAATCAAGCGCCAAAGATAGATGGGGGGGCTTTACGATCAATAAGCTCCACCTCTTCTTTGGGAAAACCAGAGGCGCGCGAAACTTTACCCAGACGCGTCAACGCGTAGCATCATGTGTCACGTGCCCTAGTCCCAGTGCAATGCTAACGCTTGGATATACTGACCCTTTAGCAATGATAGAAGCTCTACGCCTGGCAAGGTGATGTGCAATGACACGACCAATTCCACAAGTAGCTCCACTGTCAAGTTGCTAGCGAGAGCATTCTCAAGGAACAGCCAAAACAATAAAGGACGACTTGTACTTTGAGACTTGACGAACAGCCAAAGCCGTCCGAAAACACAAAAGTACTCGATGATCTAATCGTTGCTCAGTTTTCAATATACCACTTACGTTACTCACGCAATCTTTCCAGTAAGGTATTGATCATTCTTAGGCGAGGGAATAGTATCTCGGTTTGGCTCCGACTTTATCATTGCTGTCATAGATTTAGCAGTTGGATGGGTTTAGCAGTGTAAAAGGGCATCTTGATACAACACTCTCCTTGATGGCAATTAGCTATTGAATGGAATTGAATGATCCAGTTTTATATTCCTAAGAAGGGCAAAAGGCTCAACAGTTCGCCCTTTCACACGATATAGAGACCGTAGTCCAGTGATACTGCGTAGGTTCCGACTTCGGTGATAAAGTTGTGGACCATTGAGGTGACTTTTCTCAATGTCGGGCGAAAATCAATACGAATTAACATGATAGCTGGTTACTACCCCGGTAGGGTCGATTTAAGATTTCCTACTCGGTATTCAAAATCTGTCCGAAGCGGGTGTCATTTGTCAGCCATAGTTGATTCCATCATTGGCTCAAAGGTACAGTCTGCGACACGGCAGTTAGACCTGTAATGTTGAAGTTGAAAGCCCCTCGGCCTTCGGACACGAGGATGACCGAATAACCCAAGACCGTCATCGTGATATACAAGTGCATTAAACTGTAGTCACTGAGCTGCAAGGTTATTTCGGCTTTCAACTTAGAAACGAAGCGCGAAAAACATAACAAGTAAAGAAATGCGCAAGGATACATAGTTAAACATCCAGTGAAATATCGGACTCCCTCAATTAGAAAGAAGTAGACATGGGGATCCCATTTGGAATCATCTATATGCCTATTAACATCCGGACTTTTTACAAAGTCCGGAGTGAGTCCGAAACTGAGATCCATAGTCTATATTACTATATGTCGATACTATTCAACTAGTATTTAAGAGTATATTTGATTAGCCTTACTCTTGAACAATATAAATCACTACAATTGGTTAAATCAACTTAGTAACATATTTGCATTCCATCATGTCTTCAAAGATTGAAATTGATATTCTTATCGTTGGTGCTGGGCCATCTGGAGCTGCACTGGCTGCTTTCCTGGGCCAGAATGGTACTGTATACAACTTCAATAAACGGAAAATACGACTTTGCTGATATTTGTTCTCAAGGACTTTCTGGTCTTGTAACCGCCAAGGACGCTACGACCGCCCAAACCCCTCGAGCTCACGGCTTCAACGCCTTTGCATTCGGTAAGTTGAAGTAACAAAAACATTTCAAGACTATCGTTTACCGTTGCTTCCAATTAAGAGTGTCTCCGGGACATCGGACTTTAGGACGAGGCACTGCGTCTTGCCATGAGGGGTCCCCCGTTCTGCTCTATGCGTTTCTCTCGCAACCTTGTCGGAGAGGAACATGGAAGGATTGCAGCTTGGGAAGAAGACCCCATCGTCAGCGTAAGTGTTGCATGGTTCTTAAAATGATGTCAAGATTGATTCTTACTATCAAAAGGGACTCAGAAAATCCTTAACGCCCTGCGAATTCGTCGATCTGACCCAGACAATCCAGATATCATCGAGCTCGTGCGGGAACTCGTCGGAGACAAATCCCTGGCTGTCAAGGTTGTCAAGGTTGACCACTGGTCCGTTCGTGAATCAGTGGCAAAGACATACTCGTCTGGTCCACAGCTGCATTTGATCGGTGATGCGGCTCACAGACATCCTCCGGCGTTAGGTCTTGGCGCCAATACGTGTATTCAGGATTCCTACAACCTTGCCTGGAAGGTAGCGTTTGTTGAGCGGGGACTCGTTGGACCTGGACTGATGGAAACGTATACGGTTTAGCGACAGCCAGTTGGTGAATCCTTAGTTCGGGAGTCCAACAACCAACTCTGTGTAAACTTGGATGTCCAGTCACTTCTAGACATGAGTGCCACGTCGCCCAAGGAGGGGCTTAAGAGCCTCTATGAGCTATCCCAGCCAACCGCTGAAGGAGGCGCGCGACGTGATAAACTCATGAAACTCTTGGAACTCAAGAAAGTTGAATTGGAGAGTCTCGGTATTGCGTATAACCAATGGTACGCCTCCGACGCTATCTATTTGGAAGACGAGCCTGCTCCTAGGCCGCAGCTTGAGGGTAACCCTGTGACTGAGGTTCAGATCAGCACTTACCCGGGCAGTCGTCTTCCTCACGCCTGGCTTGATACTCCAAATAGGCAAAAGAGAATTTCGACTCACGATCTTGCAGGAAAAGGAGCTTTCTGTCTATTTATCGGTGGTGGCGGTGGAAACTGGCGTATTGCAGCTGAAAGGATACGCGAAACCACGAATATCCCGATAAATGTGTACAGTATCGGTCACGGGCAGCAGTTCAATGACTTCTACAGGGATTGGTATAAGCGACGCTGTGTTGGCGATGCAGGATGTGTTTTGGTTAGGCCCGACCGATTTGTTGCTTGGAGATCAGTTGATGTGGCTGAAAACTGTGAAAGGAAGCTTGGAGAGGTATTGGATAGGATTTTGCTTAGGCATGAGCTTTAGCTAATGCGCTGAGGCTGCCTCTAACTAGTGTACAGTTTAACTTTAGAGTATTTTCTCGAAAACAGGGAAACACAAGCGTCTCACATTACCGTCTTGATTAGCTAACTTACTATTATTTATAGTTGAATATCTATATGTAGTTACTTTAAATGTAGCTCTGTTTCCGACTCTGCCGGTGGGTTTCCTCCAAATGTCCTACTCAGCTGTGTACGATGCGCAACTCGGGATCCGACATAAGCAGAAAAGAAAATTTTCCTCAAACCCTCGTTCTTTTCATTATAGTAGTTTTGTTATCAACTTTCCCAATCTTATCTTGAATCTGACTGAGCCTCTAACTACTTTCAATATGAACATGCATCCGGGTGTTGTTTTTGTTTACATGATTGTGGCGATACACGCAATCGTTACTCTCATGGGATGGTTCCGAAGCCTCCGAACAAAGTGGCGAAACTTCTATCCCAAGAAACTGATATGGAGGAACAAATATGTCTCCTTCGAAGAGTTCCACGCCGTTTTCGACAGAGGCGACATCATGTTCGCTGCAACCTTCGTAGCAGCCACTCTCCAACTTTCTCATCCCCAAATATCCAAGGTTCTTCAAGCACACAGTACCTACAAGTCAGATTATTGGCGAAGGGTTATTCGGACTGTCGCCTTTATCTATATTATAGTGAGGGCCAATAGTTCGGAACGGCAGAAGGTCATCGCTTGGCTCCAGAATTTGCATCGCCCGATTCCTTTGTTCAAGTTCGACAATAATGTCATTATCTTCGCCACTTTTGCGTTCGCCCTGGTCAATACGCAGAGGTATCTCAGAGATGTGACTCAGGATGAGGCCGATGCTATTGTATCTGGCGTTATGAACCTATCTGATAAGCTGGACCCGAAGGATGTTGGACGAGATTACCCAAAGACAATGGAAGCAGTTGAAGAGTTTCTGAGGGAGACTCTACCATTTGAGACTGCCGAGTTATTAGAGATTCACTCAAAAAGCTCGGAACTTGGCGGCATTTGGAAGGAGGTAAAGAACCAGGGCGTCCGGAGGTTGTTCAGACATCCCTTTACCTTGATGCGCTGGTATATCTTCAATTTGTTCGTTTGTCGGCTTTCGAAAAGGGGACTGGTTGGTTCGTCCCAAAACTGCACCATTATGGAACGATTTGTCTGGTGGGCGATCCGAAAGTTCAACATTCTCTTCTCGACCTTCCATTATAGTCTTTGTCCGCGAACTCTCACCTTTGACGGAACTATGGAGCTTCTACTCAAGGGCAGTCCGAGGATGGAGAGAATCCTGATAGAGTTGCACAGTGAGATCTTTGGAAGGAAAGATGGGCGCCATGCCATCCCAGATGTCGGTAGCCGTGCGGATCTTGAAGCGCATCTACCAAGCATGGACATTGACCAACAGGTTCTGCCTGAGAGACCCGGGTTCCGAGAGGATGTCAGGGAACTCATCAACTGTGCCTACTATCGCGGTGAAGTCGCGGGTGCAACTAGTAGACCGAAACACTTGGGCATAATAATGGATGGAAATCGCCGCTACTCTCGAAGTCATGGCCTTGAAGGCGTGCTACTTGGCCACCAAGCCGGTGCTCACAAGCTCATACGGGTCATGCCATGGGTATTCAGCTCCGGTATATCGAATCTCACTGTCTGGGCTTTATCGGACGACAACCCGAAAAGAGGTCCACAGGAGCTGAATCCTCTATTCAAAATGATGTCGGAGTACATTGAGGAGATGATTTTGAACGATGCACCCTTCTCTATCCCCGCCGTTCGTTTTCGAGTAGTCGGTGATAGATCCATCCTTCCGATGTACCTGCAAAGCATAATCCAAGAGGCTGAGGCGGCCACCAGTCGTAACACTAAGTTCAATCTTCAACTTGCCATAGGTTATGGTGGTAGATCTGAAATCATCGTTGCCACCAAGTTAGCAGCTGCGGCTAAGGGTCTTGAAGTTATTACTGAAGGAGACATTTCAGACCAGATTTACTCATCACGTCTTGGCCTGCCACGGATTGATGCAATCTTGAGAACAAGTGGGGAGAACCGACTGAGCGGCTTCGCTTTGTGGGAGTCACAGCATGCCGAGTTTGCGATTGTGAAGGAGAATTGGCCAGCATTGAGGCAATCAACATTCCTTCGGGCATTGTTGGATTTATCTAAGCGCAATCGTAGACTGAGCGCTTAATTGTACACCAGAAGAGTTTGCTAGAAGGGATAAACCTATCCTTGTTGAGGTCAGGAGTTGCTATCGTAAAACGGGTCGATTGTAGTCATGTATGGGTTAAGGCAAAGAGGTGCATAAAGGTTAGGCAGCAGTATTGAATGCAAATAGCTGTGCAATCAAAAGGGTTGTTTGTCAAGTGCCCATTGCAGGCACACTTTCTCCAGATGTATTACTAGCAAGCCCTGGATTGTAGAATTGAAATAGAATCGTGACTTTATCCAAATGATCTAAAACTTGAGTCTCCTATATACCTCAACATGGGGCTATATAAGGCAACGGTGATCAAGAGAGAAAGGAAAACGTGAAGCAGGAGAAAATGCGCCCAACCGAGACAATCAACTCAATTCAAGTAGCACTATTTTCCTTCTCCCGTCTATCATTGCAACATGCTTACTACTGTAGCCCACACATGCAGAAGTGTAGCTCTTTGGAAGTTGAATTACCCTCTGTCTGTTGTGTTGAATCCAAATTTCCTTCCTAGGAGCATGTCTCTCACAAACAAGAGAATGACACTGAGAGACAGGTGGTACATATATTTTGTGTTGTATGCTGTACCACTCTGGCCTAATGCCAAGAAAGTTCAGTTGTACGAACATCCCGTCAGTAGAAAATAAAAAGTTCGTCGTTTTAAGTATCGATAGCGAGTGACTGTGATTGTGCGGAAACAGCAAATCGTTTGGTATTACCTCATCCGGGTTGCTTACCGGGAGGTGCTTTTGATGGGACAACAGAAGATGCTGATAACGAGATCCTGAGTGATCTGCGCTATTTATGGTAATTGTCCTAATCACAGTCTCATCCAAACAGAACACCAGGAGCGTTGACTCATCAGGAGAGAATGATAATCCTCCAACTCCTTCTGGTATTTCCAGTTCCGCTCTCAAGACAAACCCGTCTTGAGATAAGACACTCACGACGGAACCGGAGGCTATGCCTAGGAGCTCCAACCCCGGAGCAAATGAAAACGCGTTTATCGATCGACCCTGAGGTGTTTTGAAAGTGAGCAAGTGCTGAAGGCCATCCTGAACATTCCAAACGTTCACCGTATCGCTAATAATAAAGACTATCGTCTTCTTGTTCATCCAAATAGCCCTTATGTATGGAAATTGAGTTCCGGCCGGATTGTATGAGCTTGTGTATGGGATAGAGACGGTAGGTGAAAAAACAAACTCGGGGTTCGCAGTTTCCAGCACCCACACGTCAAGAGCAGATTTACTCGCAATCACAAATGACCTTCCATCCCTTGAAAAGCACATGGTACTGTCGAAATCCGTTTTAGATGCGAGGGGTGTTGTGTCATCAGGAACCAGAATTTTGTAGAGTCTACACTCTGGAAAACGCCAAAGCAAGAACCGGTTACCAGTCACTGAAACCAGATACTGACCGTCGGGTGACATGGTGATCTTAGTTGTATTGCTGACACCTTCGATTCGCATCAAACCTTCCAGTCCCACATCGATAGTCGCACGTTCGTCATGTAAGGTTGGTTCGGGCTTTTTTCGATTATCTTCGGTGTTCCAAAACCAAAGTTCCTTTTGATGCAGCGCTGCGACTGTCACTTCATCAGGAAATACCAATACCTGTGACCATCCAGCGCCTTGTAGCGTATGTATGGTCCTGGTACAGGTGTCATGGATAGAAAATACAGTTAGGGATTGGTCATTCAAAAGAAAGAGGCGTGTTCCATCCCATGAGAACGCCAGAACAGTGGACCTGCCGCACTCCGCCACATCTGAGAAAGACTCTGTCTTTGAGTTCGCCAACGTAACGGTCTCGTTAGCCACGAAAGCGATTTGGCATGAGTCTCGAGAAATCGCAATGGCATAAACAGTGCCCTTCACCTCCTTCAGAAGTAAGGGCTGAGCGGCCATAGTGCCCCAAGCATATACTCCAAGACCTTCCAGCATCCAATAAGACCTGCTGATAGGCTGTGCCATGGCCACTACACCAGTAGGTGATATTGCCGCAACGCCGATGACAGTCGAGGGCCGAGAGCGCAAGATAATTGGATCGTCGTGTAAAAAGTCATGCCTGTAAACGGTTCCATCATGACCAAGAAAAATGAGGTTCGCTCCATCCTTTGTCCAACACATAGCCTTGACGAAGGTCCGGATTGTAAGTCTTGCCACATGGGCTCCTGTCCGAGTCTTCCGTAGTTCAATACAGACATTGGCACCCTGCTCTGCCTGTGGGTCAAAATGAGATGAAGCCAGTAGCCTGCCATCCGGGGACAACGCAACGGCGCTAACACTGACGCGTTTGGATTCGAGATGTATATGCTGCAAAACGGAGTTCCAATCTTCAGACAGGTTTCGCACATTGCGACAACCTGCAAGTCTACTATCCCAGAAGGTGTTTCGTATAATGCTCTTTGTCGGACTGAACAATAAGGCTGAACCATAGATTTGCCTCGGAGTTCTTTCGATTATCTGACCATGCTTTAATAAAAAACGATAAGCGTCATATAAGAACCGTCCGAGATCGTCTTTTGCCTAACCAGAAAGGTTAAGTCAGTGGAGGTTACTTTCAAAAAGGGCCATACAGACTTTGTTCGTCGCTCGCAAATCTTCGATAGCCGATGTTGCACTGTCCAGTCGATCAAGAAGCGCCAAGCATTCGGCCCATTGTAAAAACTTCTTTCCAAGAAATGATTTAACAGAAAGAACCAAAGGGTCCGTAACAACCGTTCTTAGTAGGTGGTGGACCCAATACGTGGAGGCGTACCGGAGGCTTTCGGGGATGCACCTCTGGATTGTACTCGACTCGATCTCTACTCGTAATACCGCTGGATCTTCCAATTCACAAATATTTTCTCTCAACCTTTTGTCGAGATGCGTCAAGCATCCTTGCGCCAGAAGCTCATTTTGCGTCCCCTCGTCAACGTTGAACCAGCATGTGTTGTGTGGGATCTGCCTCAACAGGAAGTCACTAAATGATTTGTGCAGCATCTGAATCGGCTCATCATCATTCTCGGGGATGTATAACACGGCACGGCATGCCTTCACCAACTCCAATGAATCTAAATCAAGGCCTAGAATATCGACAAGCGCGTTCTTTGACAGTGGTTCGACCGCAAGAGCGATAGCACCGAGGATCATTCGAAGAGTGTTTTTCTCATCCTGTGTGAGATTCTCTGAACACCCAGGTCCCAGATCGGGATCTAGATTCTCGAAGACTGTTGTATACATCCCGTCAAGTTGTGCAGTGAAAGTTGGACCAGCACCTTTCTCAATCCAGCTTCTAAGGCGTTTCTTTGGGATTCCAAGTCGTGTTCCATCTCCAAGGAACCGGAGGAGAGTTGTAGCGTAGATAAAGAGGGGGGACGGGTTCGTTGAGCGCTCAAACACTTCTCTGAACTGCTCTTCTGTCGGCCACGTCTGTTCAATTCCTCATTCCTTCCTAATTCTCTGGAAGCCAACTCTTAAGATCGACTCAATGTCTGAGATATTGTCGTCCTGGTAGGTCGTCGCTAGTAGTAGTTCTTCGTGTGCGTGGCGTACAATTGCTGCACGTACCGGATCCTCGTCTCGACTAGTAACAAGAATACGAAACTGTATGAACCCCAAGTTTTCCAGACCGATCAATGAATCCAGAACCTGATCCAGCTGGATGAGATCGACACACTCATCGAGGGCATCGATGATAATGACTCTGGGAGATTGAGTTGCCCCTACTTGCAACAGGGGAGTCTTAAGAAGGATCATGAACTGTTCGTATATAAGCATATTTTCGAAATCGGTATTCTTGCAAGCATCGAGGGACTGCCTCAAGTAATGTTCATACTGAGGAATTGTCATGACGAGCTGCGCGGCGATGGTCGGAATCACATGACGTATGTGATTTCGACCCACGTCTCCCCGTTTGAAGAAATACCCAGCAGCAATGTGACTGGACTTTGTCAGCTCCCTGGCTATAGTCCTCGCCAGAGTAGATTTGCCTGTTCCAGCATGACTACATATCCAGAGTAGTGGTTGCTTGCCGGTTTTAACCCAGTTGTGTATGTATTCTCTGGCCCCAGCCTGCGTACCCTCCTGGCATAACGGGCTTTGAAAGACATCTTGGCTATCGAAACGGGCCTTGCCATAAGCATGAAGCTCAATTCGGGGCCGGCCAATATCCTTGATCTCCTGTCTATATTCAAGGTCAAATCTTTGGTTCGTCATCGCAATAGAGATCGAGATCATACCTCAGCTGATCTGCGACATATTCTCCAATATCGCTCTGGATCTGCTCGTTGAGAAGATGTTCAAGAACCATCTCCAATCTCTCCCGAGGGATCGACTTGCCCTTGATCTTTGCAGTGTCAACCCCAGGGATCCTTCCTGCCAAGTCGGTGATACTGGACATGAAGACGGGTCCTTCCGTTGCTGAGGAGGCATTCCTGAAAAGTTCCATTTCGTCCTCTCCAATGCAATTCTCCTTGCTGAGTTTGTATCTCTTGTAGTATGTACACAGAGAGTAACAGAAGGCAAGACCTTTGGTGAGATCAAGGACAATCTGGTCTCCTGGTGATAACTCTCCAGCTTCTTCTTTGTACAGTAGCGGATGGGCGATCTTGTTGTACAAGTTCGCCGGAAGGCTTGTGACCTGTATCTCAAAGATGACGCCGTTGTAGCAACTCAGATTGCTGCTCTCTGGGTATTCTGCAGACACGTGATGGTTCGTGCACTCATAGGCTCCGAACCAAGAAGTCCATGAGTGACCCACTTTGCGATTAGCTGAGAAAACATTCGGTTCCTTTTCCTTATGGAATGTGCTGGTTATAAAGTCGGTAGTGGCCTGGATTTGATCAAGATAGTCGACAATGATGCGAATACCGAGCAGGTCGTGCAGATCTAGGAGAACCTCATGAATATCCCTGTACGGTTCTTCCTTTCGCGTCTGTCGGTAAATTTCTCTTCTTTCGAGAGACTTGGTGATGGAGGCAAGGGACTTGACTCGACTCTCGACCACAGCCGGGGCTTTGCGCATACTCAGCTCTTCCTTACAACGCTTTGCTAACTCATCTGCCATTTCCTGGTAATCGTCTTCTACCTCTGGCCAAACATGGTTCACGAATGCGTCTTTGGGGTCAAAGTCTCCTTTCGGTTTATCGACTAGGTCGGCAATACGGTCGCGAAGCGAAAAACCCCGCTCGCACGACATGTTGTTTGGCGTACCAACCGATTTTCAATCCAATTAGGACAGGTGATACCTTGCAAGCAAAGCTTTATCAAGTATAAATAAGATAGATCACGGGGCCTCTAGGTTACTGAAGGAACGTCATGGCACTCGGTACATTTAGTGGGGAGATACCTTGTGTACAGAAACAGAATGTTCCGGCGAAAACCCGACTTTCGGAAGATCATGTCATATTCGCATGGCAGTGGCAGATTCCCCATTTGTTCAATCATCATTGGATAGTCATATCTCAGAATAGTCCTACCTCTACCAAGCAAATACCCCATCATTGGACCCCAAAGTCTTTCATAAAGGCAGCCCGACATTGTGCGTCTGTGAACGAGCCCCATAGGCGACGCAGGGAACATATACGAAGTGACATCATGTTACTAAAATTCAACCAAGTCTGGCAGCAATGCTACAACCCAGAGACGCTGCCACCGAGTCAATGGCGTCAATCGAGCGTTTGCCTGCGCATCAGTCACCATTACGCCTATGCTGCATTTTGGGTTTGTGGTCAGACAGTTTTAGCGGAGACTATGGCCCGCGATGTCATAGAGGATATTCAGCCTACCCTGGCGCTAAATCCTACCTGGGATAGCAAGACTATGGCTTTTACTGTCGCAAAAAAGATAATTGCAACAATACTACAGCGGAGGGGGGAGCTTCGTGCCTGCGAGGGAACTCTGATAGAAACCATCAGTTTGTTAAGAGGAGGCGACAATACTTGCTGTATAAGGGCTATTGGCTTATGTCTGACCCTTTCGTCATGGAAGCGCAAGTGGGGAAATCGTGGGGAAATCGTCAGAAACCGATGCATTACTTTACCAGATACAGAGTGAGATCGAAGGACTCAACATGTGCCAAAGTTGCACACCAAGTTTGAAATGCAAGGATTGTTCTCGCAACAGGTCGAATTGTTCAGGTTGTCAATCGACTACTCGGCAGGCTTGTCGCACATGCAAGAACGCGGAACGGAGACGTCGGAACACAATCAAGGCCAGACAGGAACTAGTGGACTTTTCAGCAGCTGGGACTTCCAGCATCATGTAAATAATATATGATTGCAGCTAGTATAGGTTGGAAGAATTACAGACTGACATTGGTTTGATTGATGATAATCGGATTGGGGTAACTCAGGAGCAGGCTTGCTTTGTCTTTGTTGATATCTAATATTTAGGAATCTATAATGAATGACTTGATTGAAGAGAATACGGTTGTTATATATACGCCGGAAGATCGAAGTATTAATTGCTGGAAAGTAAAGATGAAAACTTGATTTTCTGCGCACTTTAAGGAAGGCTTTGCATCCTAAGTAACAGATTTTAGGACGTATAGACCTGAAGGTACTACCTTCACTATGGTAGAACTAATATACGATACGTCCAAACTGTAAATGCCATGGCCACCAGTACAGGTACAAACATAACTATACTAACAATCTGCCCAAATCCCCATTCGTTACCAGCATACTGTACACCCAGTCCCTGGGTCATTTGCCCTTGGATATGTCGGAGACGGAAGATACAGTATAGCAAGATGCCATCCAAGGCAGCTGGCATCAAAAGATAGAGTGTTATCAGAGATTTGGACCTTTTCCATACGCTCTCAACGCGATCCATGATTAGCAATAACCCACTAGTAAATCGACCAATATCTTCCTTGTCGAGTTCCATCCTTTGGACATGTGCTTTGATTAGGTGCCAGAACAGAAAGAGATAGATCAACAGAGACGAAGTCATCTCTGTTGCTGCAAGGAGTTGGGATTCCCAGAAGGCAAGGTACTTGACGTTACCAAAACACACCTTTTGAATCCTATCGAACTCTTCAACTGTTACCACTGTTTCTCCCCCGGGACCTTGACCGTCCCCGATACGCGACGGGGCCCAGTTGTGTATTGCTTGAGACACGAACGGATAAAAGAATAGGACACTTAACAGAGAGAATAAAAGCAAGCGAAGATGGTATGAATCCTTCTTGCCCTCACGACTTGTGTCAAATGCTGACTCATGTGAGTGTTCGAGGTGTGCTGGATGTGTTGGCAGTAATCCGACCGGATAGACCAGAGGTAATACGCAGGCAACTGACATGGCCAGAGCAATTTCGGCTTCGCAGGCACCGAATCCAGAAGTCGTTACGCCAAAGTCCTTGTTGGCGAGCACGACGATGGTGGCAATCAGTATTGACAGGGCAAAGTAGATCGCGAAGTCAAAGAATGCTTCTAAGCCAGCCGACGTTACAAACTGCAGGAATGTCCATTTTCGACCTTCTTTCGTTCGTGTGGTTGTGGCCATTGTTGCAAGGCCGAAGCCAAGGACAATCTCCATGATATAACCAACCGAGATCTATCAGTGTAAGTAAGTCGATGTGGAGTCAGCAAAGTTCGAAGTTTTACGTACTCCGATGCCCGATATGTCGGGATTCCCAGTACCCCAAATCGCATTGCAAATATCATCTCGGCAGAGAGTAAGGTTATCCGTGTCAAAATTGGTTTGAGTTCGTAGCTGATGGATGTATCCATTGAAGTCGCCCAACGACATCAATTTGGTGCAGTTAGGTGTTGTAGCCATGGCTCCGATGTTGACATCCTCTTTGACCTGAATGTGCGTCTTGATCCTTCAATTTAAGTCTAGGACGCGTAGTTACCCCTCTGAAGCCACCATTGTTCAGCTGAGACAGACTGGCAGAATGATGGAGTAGGGGTCAAGCCACATTTCACCACGCCTCTGAAACTATCGAATTGAGCCCAAATGCATTGGCTAGTTCGGAAGCCACAAGGCGTTCTAGCCCTTGAGAGTGCGACACAAAATCAGCCCACACTTGACATTGCCAATGGGAATGAGGAAACATGACGGTAATATAAGCCACTTCTTTACAGCTCGCCAGTAACCCTGCGAAAACAGACCGATCAACCGTTCTGCCGTTTCTAAGGGAGCTCATAGTGAATATTAACATGAGGGTTCCCGGCAGCTGATGCTGAGCCCCCCTTCCTTTCACCACGGCGGATTAAACTCCTAATCCTCGCTTCCCCGGCGAGAAAGCCTTGCAGATTGCCTCCCGCAACACCAACGGTCCCAGCATGCGGAGTCATTATACAATGTATAAAATACCCTTGGTCACTGCTCTTGTTTACCTCGTGACATTTGCGGAGTCCAAGCCTGCCTCAATTAACCGTGTCACCAGCACTTCTATCTCGCGATGCCTCGAGACTGCGCCTCGAATCAGCGAGCCACCCATAACAGGTCAGATTGAAGTGAATAAGTTCAAAAGACAAGACATTGGTTTCGAAACATGTGCATATATCAATGGCAAGGCGCAAAATGCATCTACCTTGTGTTTCATTTCCTAACCGGGACGATAGATAAGCCTTTTACTTGTGCTGGTTCTGGCACCTGCACTTCCCTAACTCGTGGGCCAATCGACTACGTTGGATGCTGCTACGGGGAAGGCGATTGCGATATCTATACTGCCTGTTATGATGGAGAGGCCACTGTGGGAACAAGGACGACTAACCCGCTGATCCTCTCCTGGTGAGTATCCAACAGTAATATTGAACCTAGGGATACACTGACTCTATTATTAGTCTTGGGAAAAAGGCCTTCTGCGCTACTGTCATATGGCCACAGGAGCCGAAGACTGCATACATGTGTGCTGAGCAACCAAGTACCATAACTGTTGATCCGACAACATCTTTTACGACCTTGCCCCCTACCACTGTTACTGCCGTTCCCGAACCGACACAGTCAGAGAAGGGTGCCACACTCTCAGGTTAGCCGATTTTGACCCCTAACAGCTTTGCCAAACCGTGCTTACTAGCATTGAAGACCTGACAAAAGGTCAGAAGATAGGTATCGGTGCGGGATGCGGCGCAGTAGGTTTGCTGTTTGCCGCTGGATTAGGGTAGGTCTGACTCGATATTAATAATCATACTTGTAAAAATAGCTCAACACTAATTTGTAATATAGGTACTGCTGTTGCTACTCAAGGAAACGAAAGCAGAAAGGTTCTTCGAAGAATGTTTCGGAGAGTGCTATAGCTACAGTTAGTGAAGGATCAGAAAGCAAGCCGCAAGTGATAGAATCACATTAAAGTTATATTATTACTTACGGATTACTGTATAGCGCTGGAGGCTTATCCTTACTTGCCTAATTGAATTCCCGAAGTTTAGTATCAATTCAATTTTAGACTGAATTAACTGAAATCCACCATGCTACTTCCGCAAGCATCTAGCTAATATAAACGCGCTCTGGATCAAGCCTCGAGCGTATTATATCTGAAGTTATTGCAATCTTTCCCACATCCTCGTCTGGCTGAATGTCCCGTATCTGTATCTGCATGTCCTTTGTAAAATTAATTCGATCCCGCGAGCTGACCGCAGTGCTAATATCCGCAGACTCATCGGTCATTTGAACAAAAGGAGAATCGCGTATAAGCCCATCGACGCTATCCAAAAAGTCCGGTGCTATGATGATTTGCCGAATAAGTGTGTTAGAAAATGTGCAGGCCAGGAGGATCAGTGTTGACACGATGGATATGCAGTACCACCATATATGAAGGGTATACACGGGGTCCGTGTGCTCTGTCCAGGTGGCGGTGATGTTCTGCCACATATCGTTTCTTTGCTTCAGGCTTGTACCGTCCGTTCCTGTCAAGACAGTGTAGTTATATGACGCCATGATAAAGGTGTTCAGCGCTGTGGTAAACCTAGCCTCGAACATCCGTTTAGATACGTCTTTAAAACAGGCTCCATATCTGTAATTTATGTCATCTTCCTCAAGGGCGAATGCCGTGGGAGGATTCCTTATGTATTTTTCCAAGACGCTGGGCGACTGCCAGTCGTAAGTCGCTGTAACGGATGGCATCTCAAACAATATCCCGGCTGCAACTTCATCTTCAGATAGGTCGGAGTGTAGGGTTGAGAACTTGGCGCTTTTACTTCGTCGTATTCTTGTAGCTTGGCATTTGAGGTCGCTAAAGTCATCTAGCCTTTCACATCCGACCTCAACGTCCACATACGACGTACTGATGTTGCAGATGCGAAGGCCAGTATAGAAGGTTTCAGGCTTCTCCCAACAGTCCCCAAAAACGAGCAGCTGTAGCTCTTTGTCGTCTGAGTCCTTCGTTTCCAAGAAATCTAGCCATAGGCTCGGTTGCGTTCCAGTACCAGGCCAACTGGGCCTGGGACCGGGACGTTCTTTAGGTCTAGGAGGGCCAGATAGCTCGGTCTTTTTAAGGGTATTGTTATGAAACCAGAGGTCAGGGTTATTCTCAGCCTTCGTCCAATCCTTTCCATTAAGATGGTCCCCGCATTCGAGAGTGTGATATCGAGAATGCAAGACCATGCTTGAATTACCTGCTCGGTGATAGGAACCCCCACGTATAGGGACCCCGATGAAGGATGAGAAGGGGCTGATTTCATTGCTAGGAACGGAAGTCCAATTCGTTGGATTCTTGGCATCATAGCCGTCTAGATATTCCATGAACGGAATGCGCACATTGTGCCACATATCCTGCCGACCCAGGCGAGCCGCCTCGGGGTACCCGCCTATGCCTGAGACAGCTTGTTCAAATCCAATATTGGACAGGTTTGCATGAGATAGTAAAAGGTCAGGTCCTGATAGGGTAGCCATAACTCGTCTTCGATAATCGGGAATTGGCGGATATCTTTCAGTGTCGTTGAAGGTGCTTATGTCTCCTGTGAGGTTGCCGGAGGGACCCATCCATATTAGCGGTGTCTGGGAAAAGTAATGGGTTGCTGGTATCTCAGTAGTCTCCATATGTGATGCCAGGCTTAAGGAGCGAACTATCGCTTGGCCGCCGAGTGGGCTAAGACACCAAACTGCAGTAATTGCCATAGTCCATATCTTGATGTATTGCAAGATGAAAAGATTTTTAAGGGCAGAGACAGCTGTTTGACCAGTCAATAGAAACTCGAGCGAGCCAACCGTAGAGCCTCTCTCAGCTTTAAAGAGAGCCAGTGTCTTAAGGAACGGGCCGACTACTGCAGCGAAAGAAATAGGCCAAAGAGTAGAGGCCAGCTGGAGAACTTCCAATACATCGTCCCCAAGGGAGCTTTGCTTCCGCCCGTTAAGATCCCCAACAATCCCAAGTAGCACTGCAAATAAATCAGTGGTGAGTACCAAAGAACGGGTTTGTCCTGTTTACCAAGATAACAAGTAGGCACTACAACCAGTAATGCGTGTACCCCAACGCGCCAGAACCAGGTAGGTGAGCATTCCTTCAGAGTGGGAAGACATTTCCTGTCATCATCAGCCTGCTCCACAGTGTCAGCTGTCTGCAACGCTGTTGGCATGAGTTGCATGTTCTCGGGACAGGTTGGAGAGTCCATCCTGACATGTAAACTTCCTTTCATGTGAAAGGGAGGATGCGGGGTCAGCGTATTTAAGGTGAACGCTGGACCCATATTCTGTCAGCACCGCCCTTATCAATAGTTTAGCTTTTGGAGATGGTCATCAGAACTAAAGATTGGATGACCTTCCCCTTTTTGCACTACATGGCTTACAGTACTGCGCCACTCATACGACAGTCACAGTACTGAGACCTAAAGTTGGTTAGTTCACGGGTAATACTTGTCCTACTTAACATTGTATTAACGCTAAATACATTTATTGTTCATGCCTGTCGTGATTTTATTTGCATGTTATATTGGATTTAGTACGCAGTCAAGGTCTCCTGCCCTTTGCCTCGGTCCTCGGTTTCTCTAGGTTCTTTATACCCTTCAAGTCTCTTCTCCGCAACTCTAACTAGGAAAGGTATGAGGTACTGCATTCCCTGACGATTTCTAGTGGCACCTCTAAAGTTAAAGCTACCATAAGCTTCCGCATAACGTTTACGCCATCATCTCAGTTAGGCTTAGGCAAGGCTTAATCTAGAACTTAGTAGCTACTTCACTTGTCACAGTGACATGTTCATTGGAGATGTTTGCAGAGGCGTACTTAGCACACCTAACCGAGCAGCTGTTTCAATTCTTTGCCGCCTATGGAGCTGTACAGATCTCACCTGAACCCGTATAACTGGAGACGAGTGCAGCCACTGCCACTGGCGCAGTGGGCATGGTAGCCTCAGTTAGTAACCAACCACTTGTCCAGCCAAGAAGGCAAGACAGGACAGGTAGGAGGGTGGAAGATAACCTTAGACATCTTCGGTATCCAATGGAGCCTGTAGAACACTACAAATGAAGGGGCCAGGTGGGTTCTACGGTCTGGTCACTGGCGAGGAGGCCAGTGTACCTATGTTTGTCGAAGGAAGGAATAGGGAATCAGTTGATTAAGGCGAGAAGTTTTAGAACAGGCCAGAACAGTTAGAAGAACCAGACTATGTAAGCTCCCTCTAAACAAGACATAGAATTTTGCTCGATAAGGTAACAGAGTTATAAATCTCCCAACTTGTTTGATTTAGTAGCTGCAGCTGGATGGTACTGGAGGTCAATTGCAGTTAAGAGTTATAGTTGTACTCAAGGAAAACATTTAATTAAAAAGAAGGTTAAAAAAAGTATAGTTAAAAATGACCTATTTTATGTAGTGCTGGCAGCACTCTTTATCAATGATAGATTTGGATCGAGTGTCTGGACTCTTGCTAACTCGGTTGTTGAGGAAGGCCGGCTGTTGTGATGACTTGAGTGGTTTTGTGATGTGTTGGTGTTGGTGGAAGGAAGAGGGAAAACAAAAAAAAAAACCGGATGGAAGCAACGCATTTTATTCACAGCCGAAACCCAATATTAGGGCAATTGGCAAAGCAAAAAAAAAAAAGGTCCCGTGTGAGCATTGGAGTCATAGTGCTTGAAAAGTGTAATTCAAGATGGAAACCTTATTATCAGGGTATAGATTTGGATCACTTAACGCTGGTGCGTATTTGTTTAAGAATTGGTGGGTGTTACAGGATCTTAGTAGCTTATACAGAGCCCAGCCTTCCTGCCAAGCCTACATCAGCGTTACTGTAAGACCCAAGTGCTTTTATCTGTGTACCTCGGGACTTACCCCTCGGAAAAGCTCAAAAATAGTCAGACCCAAGGGTATTTTTGGGAAAGCTCGAGACTGGCTGGCGTTGGCCTGTTGCCTATTACCTACTGATGTTTTGACTATTCGATTGCTTCCTTCTCCATCCAGGTTCAAAACAGCGAGCTACACAACTAAAAATGACGTACTATTTTATATGGCCTGACGGCAGCTCTGCAGCTGGAATCTCATTAGCGGCCATTTCAGCCGCCCGTAGGAAAGGGCTCTGTATCTCGTAAATCGCATCATTTTGCTTCCCTCCATGAGTCCTTCGAGGTACGCTGTCAGAATGGAGTTGGGGCTTGCTATGCAATCCACCTACACCTCCAAAACTGGTCTGTTTACCTCGTTTCCGTTTGAAGAAATACGCAAGAGATGCAAGAAGTGCTAAACCTACAACTCCGCCGATCACAGGTCCCGCTATCCATGCCTTGCTCGATTTTGCGCCTAAGTCTACACGTTAGGATGTAATACCGAGGTAGAAAGAGCTGAATGGAATGCTTACCTCCATTCTCTACTGATGCTGTGCTTGTCGTGGTGGCCAAGGTTGGACTTCCTTCCGTGTTAGCCACAAGAGAGCTACTAGATTCCGAACTCGCCAACCGCTCGTCGATGAGGACGGAGGTGGTAGAGATACTAGTACTTCGCCGATCGGTAGAGGTTTCAATCCCAGCTGTCATGGAACTGGAGGTCGGAACAGGGGCAGAGTTTGCATTCTCATCAAACTCTTTGCAGGCATCAGAAGCGGCCTGTTGAGCCTTGATAAGGTCTTCAACCTCGCATGCCGCAGTTAGGCAAGGGGCAATGAGAGGTTGAAGCTTCTTCTCGAACCCAGAGGAACATTGACAGGCACTATCATCAAGCTCGCAACCGGCCTGAGGGATGTATTCCCGCAGACACTTAAGCTGTAAAGCGGAGGTCAATACCAAGTACTCATCAACGTTAAGTAGTAGCGTAACGGTAAACTTACAGCACACCGAGGCTGACCTTGAGCGGCAGATAGACCAGCAACAGCAAGGAAGAATGTAGCCTTGAGCTTGTATATCTGGTACATTGGGATCATTGCGTTAGAGGCTATTGGTCGGTGACAGTAATTTAACAAGCATACAAAATTGGTCGTGTGCAAAAGGTAATAGCACCAGAAGGAAGAAATGTCAGTTCGTATTAGCATACCAGTGACTGCGGTATTGAGAGGTACAGATGGAAACATCAGATCAATGTTAGGGAACATCAATAATGCGCCAAGGACTAGACTAGCCAGCCTTCTCCAGGGATGTAACTAGGTGGCGGTAGATAGTTCAGTTCTCCAGGACTAATAATTTCCACAACATGCTATAAAGTGTGCAATGTCTTAGTCTTGCCTTCAGGTGTTAGGCATGTCCCACACTTTGCTTTTTGCCTCCTACTCACCGTAATTTCCTTCTCCCACATATGCGTGTCTTGGCTTAGTCCATCGAGCCTTCTCCCTTCCATCTCATTCGTTACCATAATTACTGGCGTTCGGGTAATCATGCACTTTTCAGCTGGGCTTAAAACACGAAATCTGCTTCGATAAATGTAAGCTCACACCCTCCACAGCCAGCTAAACTGACTTCAACGTGCTGATATTAGAAGAGTGTATTTTTTAGCTTTTTAGCTTTTATTAGTTTATGGGAAATATTTACACTTAGGTTCACAAGCCAGAGTACAGTTCACCCGACCATCGCC